>CAWUFW010024645.1:0-57067 GCA_963921515.1 Calotriton arnoldi | reverse complement strand
CCCTTAGCCAGGGGGCAGGATGCCCACCACTACTACCACCCTCACCCAGGGGGGCAGGATGCCTACCACTACTACCACCCTCACCCAGGGGGCAGGATGCCTACCACTACTACCACCCTTAGCCAGGGGGCTGGATGCCCACCACTACTACCACCCTTAGCCAGGGGGCAGGATGCCCACCACTACTACCACCCTCACCCAGGGGGGCAGGATGCCTACCACTACTACCACCCTTAGCCAGGGGGCAGGATGCCCACCACTACTACCACCCTCACCCACGGGGGGCAGGATGCCTACCACTACTACCACCCTCACCCACGGGGGCAGGATGCCTACCACTACTACCACCCTTAGCCAGGGGGGCAGGATGCCCACCACTACTACCACCCTCACCCACGGGGGGCAGGATGCCCACCACTACTACCACCCTCACCCAGGGGGCAGGATGCCTACCACTACTACCACCCTCACCCAGGGGGGCTGGATGCCTACCACTACTACCACCCTCACCCAGGGGGGCAGGATGCCTACCACTACTACCACCCTTAGCCAGGGGGCTGGATGCCCACCACTACTACCACCCTTAGCCAGGGGGCTGGATGCCTACCACTACTACCACCCTCACCCAGGGGGGCAGGATGCCTACCACTACTACCACCCTTAGCCAGGGGGGCTGGATGCCCACCACTACTACCACCCTTAGCCAGGGGGGCTGGATGCCTACCACTACTACCACCCTTAGCCAGGGGGCAGGATGCCCACCACTACTACCACCCTCACCCAGGGGGCAGGATGCCTACCACTACTACCACCCTTAGCCAGGGGGCAGGATGCCCACCACTACTACCACCCTCACCCACGGGGGGCAGGATGCCCACCACTACTACCACCCTCACCCAGGGGGGCAGGATGCCTACCACTACTACCACCCTCACCCAGGGGGGCTGGATGCCTACCACTACTACCACCCTCACCCAGGGGGGCAGGATGCCTACCACTACTACCACCCTCACCCAGGGGGGCTGGATGCCTACCACTACTACCACCCTCACCCAGGGGGCAGGATGCCTACCACTACTACCACCCTTAGCCAGGGGGCTGGATGCCTACCACTACTACCACCCTTAGCCAGGGGGGCTGGATGCCTACCACTACTACCACCCCCACTCATAGGATGGACAATGCATGACACAACAAGCACACCACAACCTAGGGAATGCAAGATTAAGACATCCCCCACCACCATGACAAGCGTGTGTAGGCTGTGTCAAATGCCTACAACACCGAACATGACTTTGAACATACAATGTGACCCCCTAGCACATGTGCCACACATATATGTGTGTGGCACCCACAATGCAAGCAGCCCATGACCATTGTGGCAATGGGGCCTAAACCCCCATCATCACAGTGACCAAAAGGCAAGTGTGGGGTCCATAGCTGAAGCACATTTTGACCATTGTGGCAATGGGGTCTAAACCCCCATCATCACAGTGACCAAAAGGCAAGTGTGGGGTCCATAGCTGAAGCACATTTTGACCATTGTGGCAATGGGGTCTACACCCTCATCATCACAGTGACCAAAAGGTAATTGTTGACAAAGAAAGAGCTGCAACTGCCAAACTGCATGGATCATTCCTGGTCACAGAACCAAAAACTCATCTGTGGCAAAGTAGTGTATGTGTCCCATTGCAACATAAATTGGGGGAGCCAAATACTGCAGTGCAAATGAAACATTCCTTTGGCCATGTGCAGACAAACAACACCCATGGGGGCTGAGACCGTCAACAGTCATCAATGACACAATGACAGAAGTGACCATCAGAATGCAGAACCACATATTTGCACCAATGGGCACACAAATGCAGATATCCTGTGGAGACAGCAGATGTGAGGTGAACAGATACCATACCATGGCAGCAATGGGACACACAAACCATGATCACTGTGCTGACCGATGACCTATGAGTCCCAGGGACAGCAGGGGAAACACACCAAACAACATACAGCCAATGGCACACCCAAGATATGCCAATGCAGTGGTGCAGATGCACAAACACAAACAGGCAGACCAACACTGTCATCATACACAGCAGGTGAGGGGTGGGGGTGCCAGTGTCCCCAGGCAACCACACAACACATGAGGAGAGCTGAATACCAATCATACAGATGTGCATACACTGCCACACTAAGGTAACTCATGGATCCAAATCCCCTATGTGGGCAAGCAGGCATTGTCAGGTGAGAGGGAGCACAAAACACACATGTCACACAGGCACGTAGGAACAACAACTGACACAGCAAGACACAGACACACCACAGCACCACCCCCAGGGCCCCCACAATGTGGTGACCCTGGGCTGAATAAAAATACCACTGTGATGACAAAGCTAAATGTCGTTCACACTGTGAACCACAGTCAGGTGTCCTGAGCAACAAACTACCATCACACCTACACAAGCACAAATCAATCAGCATGGCCAGTAAGCCAAGGCCAACATGGAGGCAGGGGCCTAGCCGGGCAACAACTCTCATCTGCACACACTCAACACCACACCCCTCGACCTCTGACAATGTGCAGCAGTGAAGTACACATGCACTGGTGACATTGCACATGCACCCATGACTATTCCAGGGTGGTGGGTGGGAACCAAGGTGTAGAAACACATCACACATGGACACTCAACAAGACTCCTGAATGTCTGACACACTGCACACTACGCTGTACATGGACATGACGGCAATACCACACCGACCAATGGGATCCCAGCCACAGTCACACACCAATGAAGAAGCCAAGGTCACCCACAAAGAACACACATAGACAACAACCAACATTGCAGCCCGGACCCTGAGTAGTGCCAGCAGTCACACACACAACGTGTCACAATCACTGAAAGATAACACAAACTGGAAATCACATGACAGGGGCAAACAACAAGTGCCAAGGGGAAACCTGACTGTGACCCATCTGCGTCTGCACACAAACTCAGCCCTGACCGAAAACACACCTATGGGTGACACCCTGATGACCAGTAATGTGCCATGCACCCACATCACAGAGAACACAGGGAGAAGACTTTGGGGGAACATAGCTCAAGTCAGCAAGCATCACAAACAGGTACAACACTAGGGATCACAGCATGCGCAGATGAATGGAAGTGAACACACAGACATGCACATACAACACACACCTTGTGCGCAGGCAATGTCACACGTGTACACACTGCCATGAGGGGACTCCACTCCTGTGTGAGGAAAGCTGTGCCATATGTTGCCTCAGTAGGGCCCCATCATGTCAGCTGAGCACTTGGTCACACAATCAACAATTAGCACCAAATGAGGGCTCCCATCACATCAGCCTGGTCATGGATGTGCCAACGGAATCATCAGCACAGATCCAACACACTTGTATAGCAATGTTGCACTGACTACACGGATGAGTCCTTCCCCATTGATGCCCAAACCTGCATGTCCACTGGAGATGGCAACACGGTCAGGGAAGTAGACAAATGCAACGATGGCAGGCACAACAGATGTGCAGGGGTGGAAGCCACAGATATGAAATTGCCAATGTAAGTAGGAAACCCATTGCCAAATACTGAACACATGACACCCTCAGATGCTGCTATTGATGACATGGATACACCACATGATAGGACACATTCCCCCTGGACCACATGGGTTCCTGCACAGTAACACTTCATAATCATGAGACCAGATATCACCATCACTGCAGCAAGGGCATGGTTAGCAGCACCAACAACATGTACATCTGAAGCATGAGCACTAGAGAAAAGAAAGTTGCTTTATTCAGCATATGTGTTGTTTGATAACGACGTCCAGAAAAAATAGAGCAAAGGCCAATGGCCAGTCCATTGTCAAAGTTCAAACAGGGTGACACTGGCAGATGTCACCCTACGCATGCCTGCACAAAACCAGGGACAATCCACTAGGAGGGGCAACCGGGGGGCAGGCCAGGCACCGCAGGGACAGGATCAGGGCTCACCAGGGGAGTCAGGGAAGGGGTGGTGGGTGCTGGAGAGCCACTGACAACTGCAGTGGAGGTGTCTGACATGGTGTGTGCCGGCACAACTGGGGGCATGACTCAGATGTCGTGGGTGCCGGCACAACTGCAGTGGACCCTGCAGATGGGGTGGACAGGTCCGCCACTGCAGTGCCCAAGTCAGACAGGGCGGTAGTGGACTCCACTGCAGTGCCTACCTCCAGGGGAGGAGAATGGGGAACAGGCAAGGTGGGTTGGACAGAGGGGGAGGACACCCTCACCACATCAGTGGCACAGACAAGCGCAGCGGGGGTGTGGTGCTGGGAGAGCAAGTGGCAGGGGGAGAAGGCCTGATCCTCTTGGGGATGGTATATCTGTGGGTGGGGGAACCTGGGGCAGGGTGTGGTGGGGGCACCTGTGCAGTGGGGGCCTGAGGGATGGAGGACGGAGACCTTGTGCCTGAGCTGCAGGGCGGTGGCGGGGTCTTTGTCTTACCACTCCGGGGGACTTGCGGGTGGGGGCCTCAGTCCGTCTGCGCCTGGGGGAGGGTGTCCGGGGGCGAGGGGCACTCTGCTCCGTGTGGGTGGGCTTCCTCTTCCCCCGGGATGCTGGAGCAGCTTCATCGGTGGGGAAGAGGCCGAGGTCACAGAGGAAGAGCTGCTGTGACTTTGGGGTTGCATGTGAGGCAAGGGAGGGTGCTTTGGAGGGAGAGGGAACTGAGGACTGCGCAGTGCATGTGGATGCGTGTGTGTGTTCCAGGGCCCCATCCCCTGTGAGTCTGGCTTCAGTCCCCTGAATGTGCGTGCATGTGCGTTTTGTCATTGGCGTGTGTGTCAGTGTGCTGGATGTGTGTGTGCTGGTGTGTGCCTGTGCCGGTGTGTGTGTGCTTGGGACGGGTAAGGTGCTGGGGAGTGTGGATGGAGCAGAGGCAGGAGGGGTGAGGGACCGTTTGAGGAGGGACACTGCTGCCGTCAGGGAGGAGTCCATGGACCTATTGCCCCTCTGTAGGTCAGACATGCCCGATGAGATGCCCTCCATGAACGACACCAGCTGAGTCAACAGCGCGGTGTGCGCATGGAGGACACTCAGCATGGCTGTCTGCCCTACATGGAGCTGGCGAAGGAGGTACACAGACTCCTCACTCAGGGCAGCAGGGGACACAGGGGCAGGGGGTGCGGTGCCTGGCCCAAAGGAAACACGCTCCCGGACATGGGAGCCTCCACGGACCTGGGGAATGGGAGCCGATGGGAGGGCGGTGGTGGTGCTGGTGGTGGCGGGGACAGCAACACTAGCTGGGGTGTGGTGGCTGCTGACACCCGCCTCCACAAGGGAGTCATCCTCCGAGTTGCTCTGGTCCTCAGCTGAGGTGGATGCTGCTGAGGACTCCTCGGTGTGGCTCCCCTCGCCCTCCGTGCCACTGGGTCCCTCCGACCACTCCTCGGCTGCTGACCCAGTCTGGCTCTCTGGCTCCTCCTGGTCCGTGGAGCTGTCCCCTTCCGTGGCCGTGGATGTATCTGCAAACAATGGGGATACAGACAGACATCAGTCACCTGCACATAACGCACACACCACTGTGAGCACAGCACATCACAGAGCAAGCCCTGGCATCATCAGTTGTACATTGCTAAAAGTGCCCTAATTGAACAGGAGAAGTCAATTGTCAGTCTGATGCCAAGCATGGCACTCACATCCCACATGGCCTTGCACCCATCTGTCTGGTGTCTGTTGGATTGCAACACCCCAGTGTTGACACATGCACCAAGTACACAGTAGTTGGACAGTGCAGAGGACACGGTGTGGACACATCACAGCTCTTGCCACTGAGTCAGTACAGGTTTCCGGATGAAAGGGATGCCCAGAGTCAAATAGGAAATGCATGTGATGCATACCAGCGACAGACACCATGATGCACCCATGTCCTGATAGCCAGCGCCACTATGGTGTGCATGTAGCACATGTCACTCCCCTGCAGGCTCACCAATCAGTAGACACATGCCATGGCGGAGGCATGACTGCAAAGTCATACATCACTGTCTCAGTGATGTATGACTTTGCAGCCAGACAACAACACTCTGCACTGTGTCACAATAGTAGGTCATGGGGAATGCAAGTCCTGGAGCTGCACAAGTGCACATGTACATCCCCCCACAACACATCCTCTTAACCCTCATCTGTCCAGGTCATACCTATTGGACATATGGGAGACCTGTGACACTACCCTCTGAACCTGAGCCCCTCACACTCTGCTGTGCATGGGGAACAGCTGCCTGAACTTCACATTCACATGCCCCAGTCTGCATGGGCAGCTGATCAGACACCTATGTGTCACACAAGTATCGTCTCCTATGGTCACATCTCCAGTGGCATGCTGAGCCCCTACCAAGAAACTCCACAGCAGTCCTGGCGACTAATCCACAGCACACTGACACAGAGGCAGACACCTGAGGGGTCAAATCACTGCGCACAATGTGGCAGCTGATACACGGGAGTGGGAGTACAGAGTGTATTGTATGGCCTGGAGTAGGCATGACTGTCCAGCCACACATGAATGAGGGATGAGCCCTGGACTGTAGGCAGCTGGCTAAGTATGTGTGACACACGTCATATACATACTCCTGGGGCCCAAACATTGTTCCCACCCGCAGCATGGGTGTGTGCCAGATACCCCAGCCACATGTGGTGGATCAGCTCAGCAATTGGACCACAGATCAAAGTAACACGCTGAATACATGTCAGAATACAGGCATTGTGTAAGCAATGGACCCACCCATGATGCCCACCACAGAGTCAGGGAAACAGATGCTGTCTCCCACCTTGAGTCAAGCAAACTGCAAGGACACAGTCCTAAGTGACAGAATTCCCTGCATGTAAGGGCCACACCTGGGTATCAGATGAGGAGTGGGCAGTGCACAATAGAGGGACATGGCTCCTGGACAACATGACTGCTGTACTGTGGCAGTTTAACCAGGCCCGAGGAGGGCACATAGCATGTTAGACAGAGTACACAGTGCAGTCTTTGACTCACCCCCTCCTTGCTGCTCTCTGGCCTTCAGCTGCCCATCCAGGTCTGGAAAGACCACCGC
The DNA here is from genome assembly GCA_963921515.1 of Calotriton arnoldi. Taxonomy (NCBI): domain Eukaryota; kingdom Metazoa; phylum Chordata; class Amphibia; order Caudata; family Salamandridae; genus Calotriton; species Calotriton arnoldi. The sequence goes on along the minus strand of CAWUFW010024645.1, from coordinate 49,978 downwards.
CAGGATCCTGAGCATGTGGGGGGTCAGGGTCCGTGTTCCGCCCCTCCTGCGAGGAGGCGACAGCTTCAGCTGGACCCGTGCAATCCTCCGGGTCCAGCCCCGAAGGTCCTGCCACCTCTTTTGGCAGTTGCGGATCCGGCGCTTGTAGACCCCCACGGACCGGACAGCCCGGACGATGTCCTTCCATATCTCATGCTTCCGATGGGCAGAAGCCTGTCAGGATGACAAAGTGATAAGGCCATTACTACACATGCAACATATCCGTGCATGACACAGTTGCATATACATGTCGCAATCACAGGGGCACATGGTGTACACAGGCAGTGCACGGCTGCCCATGGACAGTTTTCCAGAAGTCACTACATGGTATCATTGCATGGGGAGTAAAACCCTGTTCAGAAGCACTGTCACTGCACCATACCTGTCCAGTGCAAGTCACTACACACTATGGGGGTGACAACTACTCAGTGAGCCTGCTAGCCAGTGGCGTGCAGACTTTCAGCCTTGCTAGTCAGACAAAATGCACATTCAGAAAGGAGGTGCACAGAACACTCACCTGCTCCCCTGGTGTCCCATACAGCTTGCTGTACTGTGGAAGTAGGCTGTCCAGCAGGGCCTGGTTCTCCTCAAGGCTGAAGGCTGGGGCTCTCTCCACAGTACGTGCCATTGCAGGGTCCAGAGGGGCAGAGACAGCAGCAGTGCAGTGGCAGATGTCGTCCTGGAGCATGTAGTGCAGGCAAGTGGGCTCTCAGGGGAACAGGCAGCAATATATATGTGCTGGAGAGGCAGATACTGTCCCTTGTGTCCAAAGTGATAGGTCCAAGTCGTTTGCATCTTCTGAATCTGGCCAATCCATGGAATAGCAGCACCAAAACACGCCCACAGCATCCTTCAAAACTTCAACTTCATGACATACATGATTTTGCAACATTGTTGTGGGTGACCAACTGATTTTCCAGCAACCGACTCGTTCGAAATTCGAAACGCGTCCGTTGCCAGGCAAGCCCATTGTCAATGGGTGCGCACCGATCGGTCCATTGCGGTACAACGCGCACAGGGGTACAATGCGTACCCGCACACATTGAAAGCAATGGGCCGGCCGGAGGCACCGATCGGTCCATTGCAGTTCAACACGCACAGGGGTACAACGCGTACCCGCACACATTGAAAGCAATGGGCCGGCCGGAGGCACCGATCGGTCCATTGCAGTTCAACACGCACAGGGGTACAACGCGTACCCGCACACATTGAAGGCAATGGGCCGGCCGGAGGCACCGATCGGTCCATTGCAGTTCAACACGCACAGGGGTACAACGCGTACCCGCACACATTGAAAGCAATGGGCCGGCCGGAGGCACCGATCGGTCCATTGCAGTTCAACACGCACAGGGGTACAACGCGCACCCGCACACATTGAAGGCAATGGGCCGGCCGGAGGCACCGATCGGTCCATTGCAGTTCAACACGCACAGGGGTACAACGCGCACCCGCACACATTGAAGGCAATGGGCCGGCCGGAGGCACCGATCGGTCCATTGCAGTTCAACGCGCACAGGGGAACAACGCGTAGCCGCACACATTGAAAGCAATGGGCCGGCCGGAGGCACCGATCGGTCCATTGCAGTTCAACGCGCACAGGGGTACAACGCGTACCCGCACACATTGAAGGCAATGGGCCGGCCGGAGGCACCGATCGGGCCATTGCGGTACAATGCGCACAGGGGTACAACGCGTACCCGCACACATTGAAAGCAATGGGCCGGCCGGAGGCACCGATCGGTCCATTGCAGTTCAACGCGCACAGGGGTACAACGCGTACCCGCACACATTGAAGGCAATGGGCCGGCCGGAGGCACCGATCGGTCCATTGCGGTACAACGCGCACAGGGGTACAACGCGTACCCGCACACATTGAAAGCAATGGGCCGGCCGGAGGCACATATCGGTCCATTGCAGTTCAACGCGCACAGGGGTACAACGCATACCCGCACACATTGAAGGCAATGGGCCGGCCGGAGGCACCGATCGGTCCATTGCGGTACAACGCGCACAGGGGTACAACGCGTACCCGCACACATTGAAGGCAATGGGCCGGCCGGAGGCACCGATCGGTCCATTGCGGTTCAACGCATCACTGTACATGTGACTGGCATAGGTCAGCATGCCTGTCTCAGATGGACATATGCCAGCCACAGATAGCTCCCAGGGAGTGAGGGGCACACCTACATCACGACAGCCTGTCCAAACCTTATCATAAGGCATGTAAGGCTGCATTTCCTATTGTGTGTATGTTGGTGTACATGTTGTCCTGTGGGTGTCACCTGTGGGCAGCCACCCCCAGGCTGTGCACGTGTTCATGGGGACAGGATCCTGGGTGTTACGTGTACGTGACCACTGTGATGTGCAACTGTTCATATCTGTGCATGTGTCATGGTCACATTTCACAGTGGTGTTTGTGTATGTCATGTCACATACCCCGTGAGTCCCATGTGGGACGGTATGTTTGAGCCAGGGTGTCCCAGTGGCACAATAGTGATGGCCCTCCACAGTCTTTGTGCATGTAGTGTTTACAATGTCTCTGATTTCATGTGCACAATGGGAGACAGTCTCCACATCCACGTTGTGTGTGCATGGACTCTGATGTTGTGCGTGTGTGTCACAGACGTCCATGTCTGTCCTGCCATGGCAAGTGTGGCCACTACCTGTGGGGGTCATGTTTGTTTTGCTGTGGTGTACACATGATACTCCAGGTGATGCCAGTGTCCATGTGGCATTACAGGGTCCCTGGGAATGTGCCTGTCGTTGAGCTGTGGTGCCTGGGGCACATCTGTCCTCACATGTCACTGTGGGGGTGACTGTGACACAGCATCATGATATCCAATGGGCCAACCTGGGACAAATTGATGCCACCTGTAGGACCGTGTTGACAGATGTTGGCCATGTATGTACCATACATGTCGTTCCGGTACTGCACACTTCATGTAGTTGTGCCTCATGATGATGTATGTTGGGATCTTGAGTGTGTTCAATGCCGCATATGTGGGGTGACTGACGATCTTGCTTACTTCTCCTCTGCACTGCAGGGCTCCTGCTGTCCATCGGCCATTCCCAGACCTGGCAACGATGGTGGAACGGGACAGCATCCGACGGTACCGCTTCACCAGGCAGCTGATTGAGGATTTGGCAGTGCAGTTGTCCCCACATTTGCAGCCTGGCCGGCCGTATCCTACAGCGCTGACCCCCAAGGTGAAGGTGATGGCAGCCCTACACTTCTTTGCCACCGATACCTTCCAACATACTGTGGCGTCTGCTGGTGGGATGTCACAGACCATGTTCAGCCGTGTGCTCCGCGATGTTTTGGCGGCAATGTTGCTCTTCCTGAACCGGTACATCTATTTCCCTAGACTGCGACGACTCACTGACGTGAAGAGTGACTTTTATGCCCTGGGGAGGATGCCGCATGTCATTGGCTCCATTGATGGGACACATGTGGCTTTGGTACCACCACAGGCCCAGGAGCAGGCCTACCGTAACCGCAAGCACTACCACTCGGTCAATGCACTGGTGGTGTGTCTTGCAGACATGACCATCACACACGTGTGTGCCCGTTTCCCTGGTTCAGCACACGATGCCTTTGTGATGAGGAGTAGTCGCATCCCCAGGATGATGGCACAGATGCAGAACCAGCGTGCCTGGCTTGTCGGTGTGTACTGACTTTGTGCCATTGTGTGTGATCTGATCTGTAGTATTCCGCCCACTTTTCCAAGTCAGCTGATGTGCACTTGTCTGTCCGTAGGTGACTCGGGATACCCCAACATGCCGTGGTTGCTGACACCCCTCAGGAACCCTGTAACACCTGCCCAGATGCGCTACAATGAGGCACATGGTCGGACCAGGAGAGTGATTGAGCGGACCTTTGGTCTCCTGAAGAGCCGCTTCCGCTGCCTGGATAAGACCGGAGGGTCCCTCCCATATGCCCCTGCGAAAGTGTGCAAGATTATCATCGTCTGCTGCATGCTACACAACCTGGCAGTGCGGAAGGAGTTGCCTCTCATCCAGGATGACGATGACCAACATCCGCCACCTGTGGAGGATCCTGGCCTGGACCACGATGCCAGTGACGATGATGATGATGATGATGATGGTGATGGTGATGTCCGCACACAGCTCATCACCAACTTCTTTAGCTGAATGTGAGTATCCTGAGGTGTCATGTGAATGATGTGAGTTGGCATGATGTGTGGGTGGTGCTCTGGTGCTGTTGGAGTGTGTCCATGGGCTACTTGACAGGATGTGTGTTGCGATGTGTGGTGACAGGTGGGCTGTACTCCCCAACAGTGTTGACATGCTAACTTGGTTCTGGGTGGGTATCTTGTAACATGTATTGTGCATGAGTTTTGCTGTTCTGTCCTGTACTGCATTGCTTTTGACTGTGTGTCATTTCTGTCCTTCACAGGGTACTTTCAGATTCGTTTGGTCAACTGTGTCCACCGACGACGTGATTGCACATCCAGGCTGGTAGCTGTTGTGTCCCTACAGGTGATGTGCGCCACACCCATGGACTTCCTTCCGTCTACAGTTGTTGACTGTGTGCCCGCTACCAGGTGGGGTTACCTTGCATCTGTAGTGGTTACGGCATGTTGCTACTGTGTAATAAACCTGTGCTTCACTTAGTGATGTGCGTTGTCTGTGGTCACACATTTGACTGCCATTTGCTTACTGCACCTGTGGGCTACTTGACTACAACTGGGAATGGGTGTGGTGTCTGTGCATTGCACCGTCTTCCCTGGCAACATCAGTGTAGGCAATGAGTCAGATGGCCTAGGTGTGTATGTGTTGTGTACCCCTGGTGGTGTGTCTCCCTCATATGTGTCACGTTGCCTGTACTCACATGCCTGTGTTGTCCTTGCTGTTGCAGTTCGCATACACAGTGTAATTTTGCAGTTCATCATCCCCATAACAGCACCCACGTTGGAATCACGACAGAGGCAAGTATGGTGTATTAGTGTGTTTATTGTGATACATCTGTGTTAATAGTGCATAGGATGGGTTGTGCTGTACATGAGTCTTGCAATCCCAAGTTCCTAGGTGAATTGAAAGTCCAGGTAGACAGGATCCCCAGTATCGGGGCCACAGTTGTCTGACACATTGTTCCAACTTGTACTCCCCATGCAATGTGTGGGAGTAGTGTTGCCGTCAACAGGGTGAACAGTCTGTGCACAAAGGCGAAAATCCAGAACAGGTTCAGGCTTCCTGGGAGTTGCGCTTGGCCATCAGCCTCTCACTTTCCCCTCCTCGGACGACCCCTCTTCTTGGGGGGGGCCCTCAAGTGCAGGCTGCTGCGGTGCAGGGGACTCTCCGCCAGAGTCCTCCTCCCTCCCTGTGGCAGTTGCAGTTTGTTCGGTACCAGATGTTGTTGGCACACAGGGAGGTGTGGACTGGTTGCTGTTCATCTGGCGGAGGCATTGTAAAATGTCCCTGTGCACCGCCGTCATCTCATGTAGTACATCCCACTTGGACTCCACGCGGGACATGTGGGAGTCCACACGTGACATGTGTGACTCCACGTGGGACATGTGGGAGTCCAAGCGGGCATGATGGGCAGCCTGCTGCTGTTTGATGTCTCTGAGGAGCCCCACTACCTGGCTGAGCTCTCCGGTGCTGGACTGGTACGCATCAGCTATGCGTACCAGTTGTGGGTCTTCATGCACACCAGCAACGTCTGCAAGCAGCGACCTCTGTCTCCCACCCTCCCACCATCCCTGCTGACATGTGCAGTGTGTGCAGTTGCACGCACAGATAACCCTGGTCCACCTTGGGGGTTGGTGGTGGTGGTGGTGTCCATGGCCCCAGGTTGGTCCAGGGTCACTGCGCTGGTGTTGCTCCTTATTCTGTCCATGTCGGCAGGGATGGTATTCGTGGTGACAGTCGTTGGAGGGGTGGGTGCAGGGGGTGCAGCTGGTGGACCTGCTGGTGCTGCAGCTGGTGGTCCTGCTGGTGCAGCATGTTGACTTGCACCGGATGTGCCAGGTTGTTCATCGTCCGAGGAGGACAGAGGCTGTACGACGCCAGTGAGCTCGGCATCCTCTTGAGCCTGGGACTGGGACTCCTCAGCGTCTGCTGCTGTGTCCCCATCATCACCTGTTTTTGGGAGACACAAACAATGTATGTCATGTTTCTGCAGGCATCAGTGGTTGACACACCTGACAGTTGTGACTGTGCCTCGGGGTGCGGGCCTGTACATTGTATTGTCCTAAGTCGTCACAGTCAGGGGTTGATATTGGTGTGGCACATTGTCCTGCATTATTTGGGCATTTCTATGTATTCTCTGGGGTGTGAACATGGTCTGCATTGCTTGTGTTTGGTTGACAGCCAGACCTCCTTCCCACCCACCCAGCCAGCCAGTCAGTTATCCCACCATGGAACGTGCTTGCATTGCAGGGAGTGTAAGTTGTCTCTCAGGATGTCAGTCAGTGGTGTCCTGCTGTTTGTTGGTGCACAGTTGCCAGCAGGGCCTTGTGCTCCCCACAGCAGTAGCCAGTGTCAGCCATCTTGTGAGTCCTTCTCCACTCCCTGTGATGTGAGCATGGTTCAGGGTGGTGTTGATGGGCCAGTTGTGAGGCTGAGCAATGTCTGTGACTACGACTCCCATCATGCTATTGCCTCCTCCCCCTTCCCAGCATGCCCATGCTTCCTTCCTTTTGACTCTGCTTCCCTGTGGGGTGGGCTGGCTGTGCTGACAGGATGGCTGGGAGTGTTGTCCTGGCAGTTGTTTGGCTAAGAGTCCCAAGAGTGTCCCTGTGCTTCACACAACATAACCCAGGGTGGTGGTGCTTTGTGGGATCTTGTGTTAGGATGGAGGGCATTGCATTCTACCAGGTGGGTACTGTGGAGTTTGTGTTGGGGAGGGTGTGAGGGGAGGTGCTGGTGACTATGGTCAGTGCTGTGAGTCCTCCTTCCCACCCAGCCAGCCAGATATCCCACCATGGAACGTGCTTGCATTGCAGGGAGTGGAAGTTGTCTCTCAGGATGTCAGTCAGTGGTGTCCTGCTGTTTGTTGGTGCACAGTTGCCAGCAGGGCCTTGTGCTCCCCACAGCAGTAGCCAGTGTCAGCCATCTTGTGAGTCCTTCTCCACTCCCTGTGATGTGAGCATGGTTCAGGGTGGTGTTGATGGGACAGTTGTGGGGGTGAGCTATGTCTGTGACTACGACTCCCATCATGCCATTGCCTCCACCCCACTTGCCAGCATTCCCATACTTACTTGCTTTTGTGTGGAGTTCAGTGGGTGTGGGTGTGAGGGCAATGGCAAGATGGCTGACAGTGGTGTCCTGCTGTTGGTTGCTGAGCAGTACCCAGCATGCCCTTGTGCTCCCCACGACACAGCAACAGTGTCAGACATCTTTGATGGGCCTTTCCACTCTCTGTGGGATGTGCATGCGTGAGTGTGAGCTTGCTGGGCCATGTGGTGGGGGATGTAGGGCTGTGAGTACGACTCCCATCATGCTATTGCCTCCTCCCCCTTTCCAACATGCCCATGCTTCCTTCCTTTTGACTCTGCTTCCCTGTGGGTTGGGCTGGCTGTGCTGACAGGATGGCTGGGAGTGTTGTCCTGGCAGTTGTTTGGCTAAGAGTCCCAAGAGTGTCCCTGTGCTTCACACAACATAACCCAGGGTGGTGGTGCTTTGTGGGATCTTGTGTTAGGATGGAGGGCATTGCATTCTACCAGGTGGGTACTGTGGAGTTTGTGTTGGGGAGGGTGTGAGGGGAGGTGCTGGTGACTATGGTCAGTGCTGTGAGTCCTCCTTCCCACCCAGCCAGCCAGATATCCCACCATGGAACGTGCTTGCATTGCAGGGAGTGTAAGTTGTCTCTCAGGATGTCAGTCAGTGGTGTCCTGCTGTTTGTTGGTGCACAGTTGCCAGCAGGGCCTTGTGCTCCCCACAGCAGTAGCCAGTGTCAGCCATCTTGTGAGTCCTTCTCCACTCCCTGTGATGTGAGCACGGTTCAGGGTGGTGTTGATGGGCCAGTTGTGAGGCTGAGCAATGTCTGTGACTACGACTCCCATCATGCAATTGCCTCCTCCCCCCTTCCCAGCATGCCCATACTTCCTTCCTTTTGACTCTGCTTCCCTGTGGGGTGGGCTGGCTGTGCTGACAGGATGGCTGGGAGTGTTGTCCTGGCAGTTGTTTGGCTAAGAGTCCCAAGAGTGTCCCTGTGCTTCACACAACATAACCCAGGGTGGTGGTGCTTTGTGGGATCTTGTGTTAGGATGGAGGGCATTGCATTCTACCAGGTGGGTACTGTGGAGTTTGTGTTGGGGAGGGTGTGAGGGGAGGTGCTGGTGACTATGGTCAGTGCTGTGAGTCCTCCTTCCCACCCAGCCAGCCAGATATCCCACCATGGAACGTGCTTGCATTGCAGGGAGTGGAAGTTGTCTCTCAGGATGTCAGTCAGTGGTGTCCTGCTGTTTGTTGGTGCACAGTTGCCAGCAGGGCCTTGTGCTCCCCACAGCAGTAGCCAGTGTCAGCCATCTTGTGAGTCCTTCTCCACTCCCTGTGATGTGAGCATGGTTCAGGGTGGTGTTGATGGGACAGTTGTGGGGGTGAGCTATGTCTGTGACTACGACTCCCATCATGCCATTGCCTCCACCCCACTTGCCAGCATTCCCATACTTACTTGCTTTTGTGTGGAGTTCAGTGGGTGTGGGTGTGAGGGCAATGGCAAGATGGCTGACAGTGGTGTCCTGCTGTTGGTTGCTGAGCAGTACCCAGCATGCCCTTGTGCTCCCCACGACACATCAACAGTGTCAGACATCTTTGATGGGCCTTTCCACTCTCTGTGGGATGTGCATGCGTGAGTGTGAGCTTGCTGGGCCATGTGGTGGGGGATGTAGGGCAGTGAGTACGACTCCCATCATGCTATTGCCTCCTCCCCCCTTCCCAACATGCCCATGCTTCCTTCCTTTTGACTCTGCTTCCCTGTGGGTTGGGCTGGCTGTGCTGACAGGATGGCTGGGAGTGTTGTCCTGGCAGTTGTTTGGCTAAGAGTCCCAAGAGTGTCCCTGTGCTTCACACAACATAACCCAGGGTGGTGGTGCTTTGTGGGATCTTGTGTTAGGATGGAGGGCATTGCATTCTACCAGGTGGGTACTGTGGAGTTTGTGTTGGGGAGGGTGTGAGGGGAGGTGCTGGTGACTATAGTCAGTGCTGCAAGTCCCCCTTCCCACCCAGCCAGCCAGATATCCCACCATGGAACGTGCTTGCATTGCAGGGAGTGTGAGTTGTCTCTCAGGATGTCAGTCAGTGGTGTCCTGCTGTTTGTTGGTGCACAGTTGGCAGCAGGGCCTTGTGCTCCCCACAGCAGTAGCCAGTGTCAGCCATCTTGTGAGTCCTTCTCCACTCCCTGTGATGTGAGCACGGTTCAGGGTGGTGTTGATGGGCCAGTTGTGAGGCTGAGCAATGTCTGTGACTACGACTCCCATCATGCTATTGCCTCCACCCCCTTCCCAGCATGCCCATGCTTCCTTCCTTTTGACTCTGCTTCCCTGTGGGGTGGGCTGGCTGTGCTGACAGGATGGCTGGGAGTGTTGTCCTGGCAGTTGTTTGGCTAAGAGTCCCAAGAGTGTCCCTGTGCTTCACACAACATAACCCAGGGTGGTGGTGCTTTGTGGGATCTTGTGTTAGGATGGAGGGCATTGCATTCTACCAGGTGGGTACTGTGGAGTTTGTGTTGGGGGGGTGTGAGGGGAGGTGCTGGTGACTATAGTCAGTGCTGCAAGTCCCCCTTCCCACCCAGCCAGCCAGATATCCCACCATGGAACGTGCTTGCATTGCAGGGAGTGGAAGTTGTCTCTCAGGATGTCAGTCAGTGGTGTCCTGCTGTTTGTTGGTGCACAGTTGGCAGCAGGGCCTTGTGCTCCCCACAGCAGTAGCCAGTGTCAGCCATCTTGTGAGTCCTTCTCCACTCCCTGTGATGTGCGCATGGTTCATGGTGGTGTTGATGGGACAGTTTTGGGACGGGCAATATGTGTGACTGCAACTCCCATGATGCTATTGGCTACACTGACTTGGCCAGCATACACAGAATTCCTTCCTTTGAGTGGTCTTCACTGTGTGTTGGTGTTGTTGTGGTGGCTACATGTGTGGATGTGTTTGTTGGTTCTATTTGTGCCACTGCCTAGCTGTAGTTGTGGTTGTGTTTGTACATGTGTTGGCACAGTTGGATGTGACTTTTTTGATGGCATGTGTTGTGTTTATCTGACTGACATACACATTTTGGGATGATTCTGTTCTGGTTGCTGTGTGATTGCTATGAGTGCATGGTTTGACTCTCCCCTTGACAGTGATGTGTGTGTGTTTTGTGGCAGTATATTGTGTACATTTGTTGTGTACTCACCAGGCTCTGGGATGTCCTCTAGTCCATATATGCTCACTGGCGGTAGGATGGCCCGCACCTTCTCCTCCCAGGGCCTGAGGTATATTGGCTTGGCAGGAGGGCCACTGCCGGTGTGTTGGCTGTTGATGTAGTCTTGCTTCAGCAGTTTCCGTACCCTCCTGCGCACGTCATACCACCTGTTCTGGATGTCGGTCTTTGTGCGCCGACATGGTGATTGGGCGTTCACCCTGTTGATGATCCTCTCACACATCTTGGTTTTCTGCGACATGGGGGTCTGTTGGACCAATGTGCCAAACAGCTGTGGCTCTACCCTGAGGATCTCGTCTACCAGGACTTCCAATTCACAATCTAGGAACTTGTGATTCTTCTTGGGGGCATGGTGATGGGTGGTGATGGTGAGTGATGTGTGTGTTGGTGTGCAGGTGAGGGTGTGTGAGTGTGTGTTTTGCTGGGTGTATGTGAGGTAGGTATTTGTTGGTGTGCTGATGGTGTGTGGCTTGTGTGAGGGATGAGCTGTGGGTGTGTGGTTGCTTTCTCTTGGGTGCTGGCAGTGGAATGGCATTTGCAAAGGCTCATGGTAGTGATTTGTGTCCTTTATATAGGTGGAGTTGTGGGTGTGTCTTTGTTCTCTGTCCCCACCCCCCCAGTATTTATTGGCTTGGTAATTGCTTGTTTGGCCTTTTTTGGGTGATTTTTCCTTTGTGTTGTTTGTGTATGTTGGAAAGGTTCTTGTGACCGAGTCGGACCCTGCATTGGTCTCGTACGGTGTTTTCCGTTTCGTTCACGCTGTGTTTGTGCAGTTTTCTATGCTGCGTACGCGTCGGTCGCGGTGTATTGTATTGCTTCGGCTCGGTTTTGTATGCGTGTCGGTCGTACGGCTTGTCCTCCGTCCGACTCGGTCGTGTTTTTCGCGCCTTGCATCGTACTTTGCGGTTTGGAGTTGGCGGGTACGTTTCGGTCGGATTTGTTCCGGGTGCGTGTCGGTCGGTTGGATTCGCGTGTTTTTCCGGCCGGATTGCTATTTTCCGTGCGGCTCGGTCGGTCGGCTTGGTTTCCTTACGTGTCGGTCGGATTTATCGCGGCTTGCTTCGTACTTGGCGTGTCGGGCGCCACTGGTACGTGTCGGTCGGTATTTTTTCCGGATCCGAGTCGGTCGGTGCTTTTTCCGGCCCGAATCGGAATCGACCCCTAAGTTGTTTTTAGTACTGGGATGTTGGGTTATTAGGGGAAAATGGTAAAGTTGTTAATATTGTAAAACATATATATTAAGGGGTCGATTCCGATTCGGGCCGGAAATCTCTCCGACCGAGCCGGACCCGGAGAGATTTCCGTCCGACCGGACCCGTGCAGTCCGACCGAACGAGTACGATGCGTCCGTATGCCATCGGACCCGAGTCGGATCGGACTCCCATTGAAGTCAATGGGAGCCGGTCGTACAACGCGTACGCGGGCTCCCATTGACTCAATGGGTGCGAGGCGGACAAGGGCGCCCCTACAGCGGGTACGCGGCGGAGCGATTCGCGCCGTACACGCACAGGTAGGGGGACCCATGGGTCCCCCTGTGTGCGACTCGCGCGGCTACGCGTACAGGGGGTCCGACACGGACCCCCAAAGTACGGCTCCGACAGCTCTTTCGAGCCGGAGTGCGCGGCTCGGTCGGACTGCTCGCGGCGCGCATCGTACTTACCCGGCCGGGGAACGTCTCCATTGCGCGGTGCGAGTCGTGTCCGAGCGAGTCGGTCGGTGCGGTTCGAGCCGGGAACGAGTCGGTCGGAGCGGTCGGGATGCCCGGACGAGTCGGTCGGCGACTCGCGATCGTACTCGCTCGGCCGGACCCACGTACGATTCGGTCGGGAAACAGGGCTCCGAATCGGATCCGGTAAAGCCGAATCCGATTCGGAGCCCTACCGGCCGAGATCGGAATCGGCCCCTTAGTGTCCAGCGTGTTCTTGACTTCATAATTACTGTAGTGGGAATAGTAATTTTTATGTGTTTAATGTCCAGCACCTTCCCTGACTTAATTTTGACTGAAGTGGGAATACTAATTTTATATGTTTAGTGTCCAGCATATTCCCTGACTTAATTTTCACTGGAGTGGGAATAGTAATTTTATATGTTTAGTGTCCAGCACCTTCCCTGAGTTAATATTTACTGGAGTGGGAATAGTAATTTATATATGTTTAATGTCCAGCACCTTCCTTGAGTTAATACTTACTGTAGTGGGAATAGTAATTTATATATGTTTAGGGGTCGATTCCGATCTCGGTCGGAGGCGCACCCAATACCATTCGGTCGGGAAAAAAGCCATGCGAAAGCCAGTTTCCCGACCGATTCGTACAGCACACCGAACGAGCAAGTACGATGCGCACAACAGCAAAAATTCCGGCCGAGCCGTACTCACCCAAACCAGGTCCTGTTCTCCGACCGAGGCGAATCCGGAAACGCCGAATCGAGTCGCACGGAAGGGAAAATGCAGCCCCGTCCGGCCGGACAAGTACGATGCGCTTCCCGTACGCGCCGAACCCGTCGCTACGCACGGCACGTCAAAGCATCCGGGAGAGGCGCACATAAGCTCCGAATCGCGCCACAACACGATCCACGGCTACGAGACGAACACGGCACCGACGAGGACGACGCGAAGCGGCGAGGACGAAGCGAAGCGACGAGGACGACGCGAAGCAACGAGAAGGACGAACGACACGAACCAACCATGAATCCCTTCGTCCCGATCATACCAATATTCTACATCTACTACCGGAACAGGCACGGACGCGTACGGCGCAGAAGGTAAGTCAGACACCAACCACAAAACACATACAACACGTACACGACACATCACACACATACACTGGGAATCTGAATATACTTACACCAGCAACAGCAGCACCATAGGGGCGGGATGCCCATCACCAATGCCACATATGCACACAGGGGCCTGAATGCGCGCCACCACCCCAACCCAGGGGGGCTGGATGCCTACCACTACTACCACCCTTAGCCAGGGGGCAGGATGCCTACCACTACTACCACCCTTAGCCAGGGGGCAGGATGCCTACCACTACTACCACCCTTAGCCAGGGGGCAGGATGCCTACCACTGCTACCACCCTTAGCCAGGGGGCAGGATGCCCACCACTACTACCACCCTTAGCCAGGGGGCAGGATGCCCACCACTACTACCACCCTCACCCAGGGGGGCAGGATGCCTACCACTACTACCACCCTTAGCCAGGGGGCAGGATGCCCACCACTACTACCACCCTTAGCCAGGGGGCAGGATGCCCACCACTACTACCACCCTCACCCAGGGGGGCAGGATGCCTACCACTACTACCACCCTTAGCCAGGGGGCAGGATGCCTACCACTACTACCACCCTTAGCCAGGGGGCAGGATGCCTACCACTACTACCACCCTTAGCCAGGGGGCAGGATGCCTACCACTACTACCACCCTTAGCCAGGGGGCAGGATGCCCACCACTACTACCACCCTTAGCCAGGGGGCAGGATGCCCACCACTACTACCACCCTCACCCACGGGGGGCAGGATGCCTACCAGTACTACCACCCTTAGCCAGGGGGCAGGATGCCCACCACTACTACCACCCTTAGCCAGGGGGCAGGATGCCCACCACTACTACCACCCTCACCCAGGGGGGCAGGATGCCTACCACTACTACCACCCTTAGCCAGGGGGGCAGGATGCCTACCACTACTACCACCCTTAGCCAGGGGGCAGGATGCCTACCACTACTACCACCCCCACTCATAGGATGGACAATGCATGACACAACCAGCACACCACAACCTAGGGAATGCAAGATAAAGACATCCCCCCACCACCATGACAAGCGTGTGTAGGCTGTGTCAAATGCCTACAACACCGAACATGACTTTGAACATACAATGTGACCCCCTAGCACATGTGCCACACATATATGTGTGTGGCACCCACAATGCAAGCAGCCCATGACCATTGTGGCAATGGGGCCTAAACCCCCATCATCACAGTGACCAAAAGGTAAGTGTGGGGTCCATAGCTGAAGCACATTTTGACCATTGTGGCAATGGGGTCTAAACCCCCATCATCACAGTGACCAAAAGGCAAGTGTGGGGTCCATAGCTGAAGCACATTTTGACCATTGTGGCAATGGGGTCTAAACCCCCATCATCACAGTGACCAAAAGGCAAGTGTGGGGTCCATAGCTGAAGCACATTTTGACCATTGTGGCAATGGGGTCTAAACCCCCATCATCACAGTGACCAAAAGGCAAGTGTGGGGTCCATAGCTGAAGCACATTTTGACCATTGTGGCAATGGGGTCTAAACCCCCATCATCACAGTGACCAAAAGGCAAGTGTGGGGTCCATAGCTGAAGCACATTTTGACCATTGTGGCAATGGGGTCTAAACCCCCATCATCACAGTGACCAAAAGGCAAGTGTGGGGTCCATAGCTGAAGCACATTTTGACCATTGTGGCAATGGGGTCTAAACCCCCATCATCACAGTGACCAAAAGGCAAGTGTGGGGTCCATAGCTGAAGCACATTTTGACCATTGTGGCAATGGGGTCTACACCCTCATCATCACAGTGACCAAAAGGTAATTGTTGACAAAGAAAGAGCTGCAACTGCCAAACTGCATGGATCATTCCTGGTCACAGAACCAAAAACTCATCTGTGGCAAAGTAGTGTATGTGTCCCATTGCAACATAAATTGGGGGAGCCAAATACTGCAGTGCAAATGAAACATTCCTTTGGCCATGTGCAGACAAACAACACCCATGGGGGCTGAGACCGTCAACAGTCATCAATGACACAATGACAGAAGTGACCATCAGAATGCAGAACCACATATTTGCACCAATGGGCACACAAATGCAGATACCCTGTGGAGACAGCAGATGTGAGGTGAACAGATACCATACCATGGCAGCAATGGGACACACAAACCATGATCACTGTGCTGACCGATGACCTAGGAGTCCCAGGGACAGCAGGGGAAACACACCAAACAACATACAGCCAATGGCACACCCAAGATATGCCAATGCAGTGGTGCAGATGCACAAACACAAACAGGCAGACCAACACTGTCATCATACACAGCAGGTGAGGGGTGGGGGTGCCAGTGTCCCCAGGCAACAACACAACACATGAGGAGAGCTGAATACCAATCATACAGATGTGCATACACTGCCACACTAAGGTAACTCATGGATCCAAATCCCCTATGTGGGCAAGCAGGCATTGACAGGTGAGAGGGAGCACAAAACACACATGTCACACAGGCACGTAGGAACAACAACTGACACAGCAAGTCACAGACACACCACAGCACCACCCCCAGGGCCCCCACAATGTGGTGACCCTGGGCTGAATAAAAATACCACTGTGATGACAAAGCTAAATGTCGTTCACACTGTGAACCACAGTCAGGTGTCCTGAGCAACAAACTACCATCACACCTACACAAGCACAAATCAATCAGCATGGCCAGTAAGCCAAGGCCAACATGGAGGCAGGGGACTAGCCGGGCAACAACTCTCATCTGCACACACTCAAGACCACACCCCTCGACCTCCAACAATGTGCAGCAGTGAAGTACACATGCACTGGTGACATTGCACATGCACCCATGACTATTCCAGGGTGGTGGGTGGGAACCAAGGTGTAGAAACACATCACACATGGACACTCAACAAGACTCCTGAATGTCTGACACACTGCACACTACGCTGTACATGGACATGACGGCAATACCACACCGACCAATGGGATCCCAGCCACAGTCACACACCAATGAAGAAGCCAAGGTCACCCACAAAGAACACACATAGACAACAACCAACATTGCAGCCCGGACCCTAAGGAGTGCCAGCAGTCACACACACAACGTGTCACAATCACTGAAAGATAACACAAACTGGAAATCACATGACAGGGGCAAACAACAAGTGCCAAAGGGAAACCTGACTGTGACCCATCTGCGTCTGCACACAAACTCTGCCCTGACAGCAAACACACCTATGGGTGACACCCTGATGACCAGTAATGTGCCATGCACCCACATCACAGAGAACACAGGGAGAAGACTTTGGGGGAACATAGCTCAAGTCAGCAAGCATCACAAACAGGTACAACACTAGGGATCACAGCATGCGCAGATGAATGGAAGTGAACACACAGACATGCACATACAACACACACCTTGGGCGCAGGCAATGTCACACGTGTACACACTGCCATGAGGGGACTCCACTCCTGTGTGAGGAAAGCTGTGCCATATGTTGCCTCAGTAGGGCCCCATCATGTCAGCTGAGCACTTGGTCACACAATCAACAATTAGCACCAAATGAGGGCTCCCATCACATCAGCCTGGTCATGGATGTGCCAACGGAATCATCAGCACAGATCCAACACACTTGTATAGCAATGTTGCACTGACTACACGGATGAGTCCCTCCCCATTGATGCCCAAACCTGCATGTCCACTGGAGATGGCAACACGGTCAGGGAAGTAGACAAATGCAACGATGGCAGGCACAACAGATGTGCAGGGGTGGAAGCCACAGATATGAAATTGCCAATGTAAGTAGGAAACCCATTGCCAAATACTGAACACATGACACCCTCAGATGCTGCTATTGATGACATGGATACACCACATGATAGGACACATTCCCCCTGGACCACATGGGTTCCTGCACAGTAACACTTCATAATCATGAGACCAGATATCACCATCACTGCAGCAAGGGCATGGTTAGCTGCACCAACAACATGTACATCTGAAGCATGAGCACTAGAGAAAAGAAAGTTGCTTTATTCAGCATATGTGTTGTTTGATAACGACGTCCAGAAGAAATTAGAGCAAAGGCCAATGGCCAGTCCATTGTCAAAGTTCAAACAGGGTGACACTGGCAGATGTCACCCTACGCATGCCTGCACAATACCAGGGACAATCCACTAGGAGGGGCAACCGGGGGGCAGGCCAGGCACCGCAGGGACAGGATCAGGGCTCACCAGGGGAGTCAGGGAAGGGGTGGTGGGTGCTGGAGAGCCACTGACAACTGCAGTGGAGGTGTCTGACATGGTGTGTGCCGGCACAACTGGGGGGCATGACTCAGATGTCGTGGGTGCCGGCACAACTGCAGTGGACCCTGCAGATGGGGTGGACAGGTCCGCCACTGCAGTGCCCAAGTCAGACAGGGCGGTAGTGGACTCCACTGCAGTGCCTACCTCCAGGGGAGGAGAATGGGGAACAGGCAAGGTGGGTTGGACAGAGGGGAGGACACCCTCACCACATCAGTGGCACAGACAAGCGCAGCGGGGGTGTGGTGCTGGGAGAGCAAGTGGCAGGGGAGAAGGCCGGATCCTCTTGGGGATGGTATATCTGTGGGTGGGGGAACCTGGGGCAGGGTGTGGTGGGGGCACCTGTGCAGTGGGGGCCTGAGGGATGGAGGACGGAGACCTTGTGCCTGAGCTGCAGGGCGGTGGCGGGGTCTTGCTCTTACCACTCCGGGGGGACTTGCGGGTGGGGGCCTCAGTCCGTCTGCGCCTGGGGGAGGGTGTCCGGGGGCGAGGGGCACTCTGCTCCGTGTGGGTGGGCTTCCTCTTCCCCCGGTATGCTGGAGCAGCTTCATCGGTGGGGAAGAGGCCGAGGTCACAGAGGAAGAGCTGCTGTGACTTTGGGGTTGCAGGTGAGGCAAGGGAGGGTGCTTTGGAGGAGAGGGAACTGAGGACTGCGCAGTGCATGTGGATGCGTGTGTGTGTTCCAGGGCCCCATCCCCTGTGAGTCTGGCTTCAGTCCCCTGAATGTGCGTGCGTGTGCGTTTTGTCATTGGCGTGTGTGTCAGTGTGCTGGATGTGTGTGTGCTGGTGTGTGCCTGTGCCGGTGTGTGTGTGCCTGGGATGGGTAAGGTGCTGGGGAGTGTGGATGGAGCAGAGGCAGGAGGGGTGAGGGACCGTTTGAGGAGGGACACTGCTGCCGTCAGGGAGGAGTCCATGGACCTATTGCCCCTCTGTAGGTCAGACATGCCCGATGAGATGCCCTCCATGAACGACACCAGCTGAGTCAACAGCGCGGTGTGCGCATGGAGGACACTCAGCATGGCTGTCTGCCCTACATGGAGCTGGCGAAGGAGGTACACAGACTCCTCACTCAGGGCAGCAGGGGACACAGGGGCAGGGGGTGCGGTGCCTGGCCCAAAGGAGACACGCTCCCGGACATGGGAGCCTCCACGGACCTGGGGAATGGGAGCCGATGGGAGGGCGGTGGTGGTGCTGGTGGTGGCGGGGACAGCAACACTAGCTGGGGTGTGGTGGCTGCTGACACCCGCCTCCACAAGGGAGTCATCCTCCGAGTTGCTCTGGTCCTCAGCTGAGGTGGATGCTGCTGAGGACTCCTCGGTGTGGCTCCCCTCGCCCTCCGTGCCACTGGGTCCCTCCGACCACTCCTCGGCTGCTGACCCAGTCTGGCTCTCCGGCTCCTCCTGGTCCGTGGAGCTGTCCCCTTCCGTGGCCGTGGATGTATCTGCAAACAATGGGGAAACAGACAGACATCAGTCACCTGCACATAACGCACACACCACTGTGAGCACAGCACATCACAGAGCAAGCCCTGGCATCATTAGTTGTACATTGCTAAAAGTGCACTAATTGAACAGGAGAAGTCAATTGTCAGTCTGATGCCAAGCATGGCACTCACATCCCACATGGCCTTGCACCCATCTGTCTGGTGTCTGTTGGATTGCAACACCCCAGTGTTGACACATGCACCAAGTACACAGTAGTTGGACAGTGCAGAGGACACGGTGTGGACACATCACAGCTCTTGCCACTGAGTCAGTACAGGTTTCCGGATGTAAGGGATGCCCAGAGTCAAATAGGAAATGCATGTGATGCATACCAGCGACAGACACCATGATGCACCCATGTCCTGATAGCCAGCGCCACTATGGTGTGCATGTAGCACATGTCACTCCCCTGCAGGCTCACCAATCAGTAGACACATGCCATGGCGGAGGCATGACTGCAAAGTCATACATCACTGGCTCAGTGATGTATGACTTTGCAGCCAGACAACAACACTCTGCACTGTGTCACAATAGTAGGTCATGGGGAATGCAAGTCCTGGAGCTGCACAAGTGCACATGTACATCCCCCACAACACATCCTCTTAACCCTCATCTGTCCAGGTCATACCTATTGGACATATGGGAGACCTGTGACACTACCCTCTGAACCTGAGCCCCTCACACTCTGCTGTGCATGGGGAACAGCTGCCTGAACTTCACATTTACATGCCCCAGTCTGCATGGGCAGCTGATCAGACACCTATGTGTCACACAAGTATCGTCTCCTATGGTCACATCTCCAGTGGCATGCTGAGCCCCTACCAAGAAACTCCACAGCAGTCCTGGCGACTAATCCACAGCACACTGACACAGAGGCAGACACCTGAGGGGTCAAATCACTGTGCACAATGTGTCCGCTGATACACGGGAGTGGGAGTACAGAGTGTATTGTATGGCCTGGAGTAGGCATGACTGTCCAGCCCCACATGAATGAGGGATGAGCCCTGGACTGTAGGCAGCTGGCTAAGTATGTGTGACACACGTCATATACATACTCCTGGGGCCCAAACATTGTTCCCACCCGCAGCATGGGTGTGTGCCAGGTACCCCAGCCACATGTGGTGGATCAGCTCAGCAATTGGACCACAGATCAAAGTAACACGCTGAATACATGTCAGAATACAGGCATTGTGTAAGCAATGGACCCACCCATGATGCCCACCACAGAGTCAGGGAAACAGATGCTGTCTCCCACCTTGAGTCAAGCAAACTGCAAGGACACAGTCCTAAGTGACAGAATTCCCTGCATGTAAGGGCCACACCTGGGTATCAGATGAGGAGTGGGCAGTGCACAATAGAGGGACATGGCTCCTGGACAACATGACTGCTGTACTGTGGCAGTTTAACCAGGCCCGAGGAGGGCACATAGCATGTTAGACAGAGTACACAGTGCAGTCTTTGACTCACCCCCTCCTTGCTGCTCTCTGGCCTTCAGCTGCCCATCCAGGTCTGGAAAGACCACCGCCAGGATCCTGAGCATGTGGGGGTCAGGGTCCGTGTTCCGCCCCTCCTGCGAGGAGGCGACAGCTTCAGCTGGACCCGTGCAATCCTCCGGGTCCAGCCCCGAAGGTCCTGCCACCTCTTTTGGCAGTTGCGGATCCGGCGCTTGTAGACCCCCACGGACCGGACAGCCCGGACGATGTCCTTCCATATCTCATGCTTCCGATGGGCAGAAGCCTGTCAGGATGACAAAGTGATAAGGCCATTACTACACATGCAACATATCCGTGCATGACACAGTTGCATATACATGTCGCAATCACAGGGGCACATGGTGTACCCAGGCAGTGCACGGCTGCCCATGGACAGTTTTCCAGAAGTCACTACATGGTATCATTGCATGGGGAGTAAAACCCTGTTCAGAAGCACTGTCACTGCACCATACCTGTCCAGTGCAAGTCACTACACACTATGGGGGGTGACAACTACTCAGTGAGCCTGCTAGCCAGTGGTGTGCTGACTCTCAGCCTTGCTAGTCAGACAAAATGCACATTCAGAAAGGCAGTGCACAGAACACTCACCTGCTCCCCTGGTGTCCCATACAGCTTGCTGTACTGTGGAAGTAGGCTGTCCAGCAGGGCCTGGTTCTCCTCAAGGCTGAAGGCTGGGGCTCTCTCCACAGTACGTGCCATTGCAGGGTCCAGAGGGGCAGAGACAGCAGCAGTGCAGTGGCAGATGTCGTCCTGGAGCATGTAGTGCAGGCAAGTGGGCTCTCAGGGGAACAGGCAGCAATATATATGTGCTGGAGAGGCAGATACTGTCCCTTGTGTCCAAAGTGATAGGTCCAAGTCGTTTGCATCTTCTGAATCTGGCCAATCCATGGAATAGCAGCACCAAAACACGCCCACAGCATCCTTCAAAACTTCAACTTCATGACATACATGATTTTGCAACATTGTTGTGGGTGACCAACTGATTTTCCAGCAACCGACTCGTTCGAAATTCGAAAACGCGTCCGTTGCCAGGCAAGCCCATTGTCAATGGGTGCGCACCGATCGGTCCATTGAGGTACAACGCGCACAGGGGTACAACGCGTACCCGCACACATTGAAAGCAATGGGCCGGCCGGAGGCACCGATCGGTCCATTGCAGTTCAACGCGCACAGGGGTACAACGCGTACCCGCACACATTGAAAGCAATGGGCCGGCCGGAGGCACCGATCGGTCCATTGCAGTTCAACGCGCACAGGGGTACAACGCGTACCCGCACACATTGAAAGCAATGGGCCGGCCGGAGGCACCGATCGGTCCATTGCAGTTCAACGCGCACAGGGGTACAACGCGTACCCGCACACATTGAAAGCAATGGGCCGGCCGGAGGCACCGATCGGTCCATTGCAGTTCAACGCGCACAGGGGTACAACGCGTACCCGCACACATTGAAAGCAATGGGCCGGCCGGAGGCACCGATCGGTCCATTGCAGTTCAACGCGCACAGGGGTACAACGCGTACCCGCACACATTGAAAGCAATGGGCCGGCCGGAGGCACCGATCGGTCCATTGCAGTTCAACGCGCACAGGGGTACAACGCGTACCCGCACACATTGAAAGCAATGGGCCGGCCGGAGGCACCGATCGGTCCATTGCTGTTCAACGCATCACTGTATATGTGACTGGCATAGGTCAGCATGCCTGTCTCAGATGGACATATGCCAGCCACAGATAGCTCCCAGGGAGTGAGGGGCACACCTACATCACGACAGCCTGTCCAAACCTTATCATAAGGCATGTAAGGCTGCATTTCCTATTGTGTGTATGTTGGTGTACATGTTGTCCTGTGGGTGTCACCTGTGGGCAGCCACCCCCAGGCTGTGCACGTGTTCATGGGGACAGGATCCTGGGTGTTACGTGTACGTGACCACTGTGATGTGCAACTGTTCATATCTG
Source organism: Calotriton arnoldi (assembly GCA_963921515.1). Lineage (NCBI taxonomy): Eukaryota > Metazoa > Chordata > Amphibia > Caudata > Salamandridae > Calotriton > Calotriton arnoldi. The sequence goes on along the minus strand of CAWUFW010024645.1, from coordinate 27,558 downwards.
TGCATGTGTCATGGTCACATTTCACAGTGGTGTTTGTGTATGTCATGTCACATACCCCGTGAGTCCCATGTGGGACGGTATGTTTGAGCCAGGGTGTCCCAGTGGCACAATAGTGATGGCCCTCCACAGTCTTTGTGCATGTAGTGTTTACAATGTCTCTGATTTCATGTGCACAATGGGAGACAGTCTCCACATCCACGTTGTGTGTGCATGGACTCTGATGTTGTGCGTGTGTGTCACAGACGTCCATGGCTCTCCTGCCATGGCAAGTGTGGCCACTACCTGTGGGGGTCATGTTTGTTTTGCTGTGGTGTACACATGATACTCCAGGTGATGCCAGTGTCCATGTGGCATTACAGGGTCCCTGGGAATGTGCCTGTCGTTGAGCTGTGGTGCCTGGGGCACATCTGTCCTCACATGTCACTGGGGGGGTGACTTTGACACAGCATCATGATATCCAATGGGCCAACCTGGGACAAATTGATGCCACCTGTAGGACCGTGTTGACAGATGTTGGCCATGTATGTACCATACATGTCGTTCCGGTACTGCACACTTCATGTAGTTGTGCCTCATGATGATGTATGTTGGGAACTTGAGTGTGTTCAATGCCGCATATGTGGGGTGACTGACGATCTTGCTTACTTCTCCTCTGCACTGCAGGGCTCCTGCTGTCCATCGGCCATTCCCAGACCTGGCAACGATGGTGGAACAGGACAGCATCCGACGGTACCGCTTCACCAGGCAGCTGATTGAGGATTTGGCAGTGCAGTTGTCCCCACATTTGCAGCCTGGCCGGCCGTATCCTACAGCGCTGACCCCCAAGGTGAAGGTGATGGCAGCCCTACACTTCTTTGCCACCGGTACCTTCCAACATACTGTGGCGTCTGCTGGTGGGATGTCACAGACCATGTTCAGCCGTGTGCTCCGCGATTTCTTGGCGGCAATGTTGCTCTTCCTGAACCGGTACATATATTTCCCTAGACTGCGACGACTCACTGACGTGAAGAGTGACTTTTATGCCCTGGGGAGGATGCCGCATGTCATTGGCTCCATTGATGGGACACATGTGGCTTTGGTACCACCACAGGCCCAGGAGCAGGCCTACAGGAACCGCAAGCACTACCACTCGGTCAATGCACTGGTGGTGTGTCTTGCAGACATGACCATCACACACGTGTGTGCCCGTTTCCCTGGTTCAGCACACGATGCCTTTGTGATGAGGAGTAGTCGCATCCCCAGGTTGATGGCACAGATGCAGAACCAGCGTGCCTGGCTTGTCGGTGTGTACTGACTTTGTGCCATTGTGTGTGATCTGATCTGTAGTATTCCGCCCACTTTTCCAAGTCAGCTGATGTGCACTTGTCTGTCCGTAGGTGACTCGGGATACCCCAACATGCCGTGGTTGCTGACACCCCTCAGGAACCCTGTGACACCTGCCCAGATGCGCTACAATGAGGCACATGGTCGGACCAGGAGAGTGATTGAGCGGACCTTTGGTCTCCTGAAGAGCCGCTTCCGCTGCCTGGACAAGACCGGAGGGTCCCTCCCATATGCCCCTGCGAAAGTGTGCAAGATTATCATCGTCTGCTGCATGCTCCACAACCTGGCAGTGCGGAAGGAGTTGCCTCTCATCCAGGATGACGATGACCAACATCCGCCACCTGTGGAGGATCCTGGCCTGGACCACGATGCCAGTGACGATGATGATGATGATGATGGTGATGGTGATGTCCGCACACAGCTCATCACCAACTTCTTTAGCTGAATGTGAGTATCCTGAGGTGTCATGTGAATGATGTGAGTTGGCATGATGTGTGGGTGGTGCTCTGGTGCTGTTGGAGTGTGTCCATGGGCTACTTGACAGGATGTGTGTTGCGATGTGTGGTGACAGGTGGGCTGTACTCCCCAACAGTGTTGACATGCTAACTTGGTTCTGGGTGGGTATCTTGTAACATGTATTGTGCATGAGTTTTGCTGATCTGTCCTGTACTGCATTGCTTTTGACTGTGTGTCATTTCTGTCCTTCACAGGGTACTTTCAGATTCGTTTGGTCAACTGTGTCCACCGACGACGTGATTGCACATCCAGGCTGGTAGCTGTTGTGTCCCTACAGGTGATGTGCGCCACACCCATGGACTTCCTTCCGTCTACAGTTGTTGACTGTGTGCCCGCTACCAGGTGGGGTTACCTTGCATCTGTAGTGGTTACGGCATGTTGCTACTGTGTAATAAACCTGTGCTTCACTTAGTGATGTGCGTTGTCTGTGGTCACACATTTGACTGCCATTTGCTTACTGCACCTGTGGGCTACTTGACTACAACTGGGAATGGGTGTGGTGTCTGTGCATTGCACCGTCTTCCCTGGCAACATCAGTGTAGGCAATGAGTCAGATGGCCTAGGTGTGTATGTGTTGTGTAGCCCTGGTGGTGTGTCTCCCTCATATGTGTCACGTTGCCTGTACTCACATGCCTGTGTTGTCCTTGCTGTTGCAGTTCGCATACACAGTGTAATTTTGCAGTTCATCATCCCCATAACAGCACCCACGTTGGAATCACGACAGAGGCAAGTATGGTGTATTAGTGTGTTTATTGTGATACATCTGTGTTAATAGTGCATAGGATGGATTGTGCTGTACATGAATCTTGCAATCCCAAGTTCCTAGGTGAATTGAAAGTCCAGGTAGACAGGATCCCCAGTATCGGGGCCACAGTTGTCTGACACATTGTTCCAACTTGTACTCCCCATGCAATGTGTGGGAGTAGTGTTGCCATCAACAGGGTGAACAGTCTGTGCACAAAGGCGAAAATCCAGAACAGGTTCAGGCTTCCTGGGAGTTGCGCTTGGCCATCAGCCTCTCACTTTCCCCTCCTCGGACGACCCCTCTTCTTGGGGGGGGGCCCTCAAGTGCAGGCTGCTGCGGTGCAGGGGACTCTCCGCCAGAGTCCTCCTCCCTCCCTGTGGCAGTTGCAGTTTGTTCGGTACCAGATGTTGTTGGCACACAGGGAGGTGTGGACTGGTTGCTGTTCATCTGGCGGAGGCATTGTAAAATGTCCCTGTGCACCGCCGTCATCTCATGTAGTACATCCCACTTGGACTCCACGCGGGACATGTGGGAGTCCACACGTGACATGTGTGACTCCACGTGGGACATGTGGGAGTCCAAGCGGGCATGATGGGCAGCCTGCTGCTGTTTGATGTCTCTGAGGAGCCCCACTACCTGGCTGAGCTCTCCGGTGCTGGACTGGTACGCATCAGCTATGCGTACCAGTTGTGGGTCTTCATGCACACCAGCAACGTCTGCAAGCAGCGACCTCTGTCTCCCACCCCTCCCACCACCCCTGCTGACATGTGCAGTGTGTGCAGTTGCACGCACAGATAACCCTGGTCCACCTTGGGGGGTGGTGGTGGTGGTGGTGTCCATGGCCCCAGGTTGGTCCAGGGTCACTGCGCTGGTGTTGTTCCTTATTCTGTCCATGTCGGCAGGGATGGTATTCGTGGTGACAGTCGTTGGAGGGGTGGGTGCAGGGGGTGCAGCTGGTGGACCTGCTGGTGCTGCAGCTGGTGGTCCTGCTGGTGCAGCAAGTTGACTTGCACCGGATGTGCCAGGTTGTTCATCGTCCGAGGAGGACAGAGGCTGTACGACGCCAGTGAGCTCGGCATCCTCTTGAGCCTGGGACTGGGACTCCTCAGCGTCTGCTGCTGTGTCCCTATCATCACCTGTTTTTGGGAGACACAAACAATGTATTTCATGTTTCTGCAGGCATCAGTGGTTGACACACCTGACAGTTGTGACTGTGCCTCGGGGTGCGGGCCTGTACATTGTATTGTCCTAAGTCGTCACAGTCAGGGGTTGATATTGGTGTGGCACATTGTCCTGCATTATTTGGGCATTTCTATGTATTCTCTGGGGTGTGAACATGGTCTGCATTGATTGTGTTTGGTTGACAGCCAGACCTCCTTCCCACCCACCCACCCACCCAGTCAGTTATCCCACCATGGAACGTGCTTGCATTGCAGGGAGTGGAAGTTGTCTCTCAGGATGTCAGTCAGTGGTGTCCTGCTGTTTGTTGGTGCACAGTTGCCAGCAGGGCCTTGTGCTCCCCACAGCAGTAGCCAGTGTCAGCCATCTTGTGAGTCCTTCTCCACTCCCTGTGATGTGAGCATGGTTCAGGGTGGTGTTGATGGGACAGTTGTGGGGGTGAGCTATGTCTGTGACTACGACTCCCATCATGCTATTGCCTCCACCCCCTTCCCAGCATGCCCATGCTTCCTTCCTTTTGACTCTGCTTCCCTGTGGGGTGGGCTGGCTGTGCTGACAGGATGGCTGGGAGTGTTGTCCTGGCAGTTGTTTGGCTAAGAGTCCCAAGAGTGTCCCTGTGCTTCACACAACATAACCCAGGGTGGTGGTGCTTTGTGGGATCTTGTGTTAGGATGGAGGGCATTGCATTCTACCAGGTGGGTACTGTGGAGTTTGTGTTGGGGGGGGGGGTGAGGGGAGGTGCTGGTGACTATAGTCAGTGCTGCAAGTCCCCCTTCCCACCCAGCCAGCCAGATATCCCACCATGGAACGTGCTTGCATTGCAGGGAGTGGAAGTTGTCTCTCAGGATGTCAGTCAGTGGTGTCCTGCTGTTTGTTGGTGCACAGTTGGCAGCAGGGCCTTGTGCTCCCCACAGCAGTAGCCAGTGTCAGCCATCTTGTGAGTCCTTCTCCACTCCCTGTGATGTGAGCATGGTTCAGGGTGGTGTTGATGGGACAGTTGTGGGGGTGAGCAATGTCTGTGACTACGACTCCCATCATGCTATTGCCTCCACCCCCTTCCCAGCATGCCCATGCTTCCTTCCTTTTGACTCTGCTTCCCTGTGGGGTGGGCTGGCTGTGCTGACAGGATGGCTGGGAGTGTTGTCCTGGCAGTTGTTTGGCTAAGAGTCCCAAGAGTGTCCCTGTGCTTCACACAACATAACCCAGGGTGGTGGTGCTTTGTGGGATCTTGTGTTAGGATGGAGGGCATTGCATTCTACCAGGTGGGTACTGTGGAGTTTGTGTTGGGGGGGGTGAGGGGAGGTGCTGGTGACTATAGTCAGTGCTGCAAGTCCCCCTTCCCACCCAGCCAGCCAGCCAGATATCCCACCATGGAACGTGCTTGCATTGCAGGGAGTGGAAGTTGTCTCTCAGGATGTCAGTCAGTGGTGTCCTGCTGTTTGTTGGTGCACAGTTGCCAGCAGGGCCTTGTGCTCCCCACAGCAGTAGCCAGTGTCAGCCATCTTGTGAGTCCTTCTCCACTCCCTGTGATGTGAGCATGGTTCAGGGTGGTGTTGATGGGACAGTTGTGGGGGTGAGCTATGTCTGTGACTACGACTCCCATCATGCTATTGCCTCCACCCCCCTTCCCAGCATGCCCATGCTTCCTTCCTTTTGACTCTGCTTCCCTGTGGGGTGGGCTGGCTGTGCTGACAGGATGGCTGGGAGTGTTGTCCTGGCAGTTGTTTGGCTAAGAGTCCCAAGAGTGTCCCTGTGCTTCACACAACATAACCCAGGGTGGTGGTGCTTTGTGGGATCTTGTGTTAGGATGGAGGGCATTGCATTCTACCAGGTGGGTACTGTGGAGTTTGTGTTGGGGGGGGGTGAGGGGAGGTGCTGGTGACTATAGTCAGTGCTGCAAGTCCCCCTTCCCACCCAGCCAGCCAGATATCCCACCATGGAACGTGCTTGCATTGCAGGGAGTGGAAGTTGTCTCTCAGGATGTCAGTCAGTGGTGTCCTGCTGTTTGTTGGTGCACAGTTGGCAGCAGGGCCTTGTGCTCCCCACAGCAGTAGCCAGTGTCAGCCATCTTGTGAGTCCTTCTCCACTCCCTGTGATGTGAGCATGGTTCAGGGTGGTGTTGATGGGACAGTTGTGGGGGTGAGCAATGTCTGTGACTACGACTCCCATCATGCTATTGCCTCCACCCCCTTCCCAGCATGCCCATGCTTCCTTCCTTTTGACTCTGCTTCCTGTGGGGTGGGCTGGCTGTGCTGACAGGATGGCTGGGAGTGTTGTCCTGGCAGTTGTTTGGCTAAGAGTCCCAAGAGTGTCCCTGTGCTTCACACAACATAACCCAGGGTGGTGGTGCTTTGTGGGATCTTGTGTTAGGATGGAGGGCATTGCATTCTACCAGGTGGGTACTGTGGAGTTTGTGTTGGGGGGGGGTGAGGGGAGGTGCTGGTGACTATAGTCAGTGCTGCAAGTCCCCCTTCCCACCCAGCCAGCCAGCCAGATATCCCACCATGGAACGTGCTTGCATTGCAGGGAGTGGAAGTTGTCTCTCAGGATGTCAGTCAGTGGTGTCCTGCTGTTTGTTGGTGCACAGTTGCCAGCAGGGCCTTGTGCTCCCCACAGCAGTAGCCAGTGTCAGCCATCTTGTGAGTCCTTCTCCACTCCCTGTGATGTGAGCATGGTTCAGGGTGGTGTTGATGGGACAGTTGTGGGGGGGGCAATATGTGTGACTGCGACTCCCATGATGCTATTGGCTACACTGACTTGGCCAGCATACACAGAATTCCTTCCTTTGAGTGGTCTTCACTGTGTGTTGGTGTTGTTGTGGTGGCTACATGTGTGGATGTGTGTGTTAGTTCTATTTGTGCCACTGCCTAGCTGTAGTTGTGGTTGTGTTTGTACATGTGTTGGCACAGTTGGATGTGACTTTTTGATGGCATGTGTTGTGTTTATCTGACTGACATACACATTTTGGGATGATTCTGTTCTAGTTGCTGTGTAATTGCTATGAGTGCATGGTTTGACTCTCCCCTTGACAGTGATGTGTGTGTTTTGTGGCAGTTTATTGTGTACATTTGTTGTGTACTCACCAGGCTCTGGGATGTTCTCTAGTCCATATACGCTCACTGGCGGAAGGATGGCCCGCACCTTCTCCTCCCAGGGCCTGAGGTATATTGGCTTGGCAGGAGGGCCACTGCCGGTGTGTTGGCTGTTGATGTAGTCTATCTTCAGCAGGTCCCGTACCCTCCTGCGCACGTCATACCACCTGTTCTGGATGTCCGTCTTTGTGCGCCGACATGGTGATTGGGCGTTCACCCTGTTGATGATCCTCTCCCACATCTTGGTTTTCTGCGACATGGGGGTCTGTTGGACCAGAGTGCCAAACAGCTGTGGCTCCACCCTGAGGATCTCGTCTACCATGACTTCCAATTCACTATCTAGGAACTTGGGATTCTTCTTGGGGGGCATGGTGATGGGTGGTGATGGTGGGTGATGTGTGTGTTGGTGTGCAGGTGAGGGTGTGTGGGTGTGTGTTGTGCTGGGTGTATGTGAGGTAGGTATTTGTTGGTGTGCTGATGGTGTGTGGCTTGTGTGAGGGATGAGCTGTGGGTGTGTGGTTGCTTTCTCTTGGGTGCTGGCAGTGGAATGGCATTTGCAAAGGCTCATGGTAGTGATTTGTGTCCTTTATATAGGTGGAGTTGTGGGTGTGTCTTTGTTCTCTGTCCCCACCCCCCCAGTATTTATTGGCTTGGTAATTGCTTGTTTGGCCTTTTTTTGGTTGATTTTTCCTTTGTGCTCAACACTCCCAGTAATCAGCTGTCAAATACGGCTGGAGTCAGAAAGAGGGAAGAAGGAGGCACATGGGCACAGAGTGGAGACAATAACATGATGGAATTAAATGGTAGGCATTACAATAATCCCCCTCAGCTGAACCATGCTCACATCACAGAGAGTGGAGAGGACTGCAAGATGGCTTGACACTTTAACAGCTGCTGAGTACAGATTTGCTGTAATAATGCACCAACAGGACACCATGACTGATCTGGAGACTACTTCCACTCCTGTCTAAGCTTGCGTTGTATGGTGAGATATCTGGCTGGCTGGAGTGGGAGGCTTGCCTTGTATAGTCACCAGCACCCTCCTCACCCCCAACACAGGCTCCGGTACTTGCCTGGTGGCTCTGTGCCTGCAAATCGCTAAGATCTGGCGCACCACCTTACAGACCATTCTTGTGATGTTTACAGGGATTTATCTTGGACTCTTAACCAGGCGATCGCCGGGACTGGCGCTCCCGGTAGCCGTCACTGTCGGCAGCCGACCGCTACACGGGAAGGCGCAGAAGTCGAAGGAGCGTGGGTGCTGAAGTGGAGACTGGCCTGGCCGTGATGGAATGCGAGTCACGGGCATTGCTCGGCCTCACAGCTGGCTTCCCATCAGCACTACGCCTGAACCGTAGCTCCGCATCACGCGGGAGTGGAGAGGACTCTGAGATGGCTGACGCTGGCTGCTGCTGTGGGGAGCGCAGGCTTTACAGCGCCAGCCAGTAATGCGCCAACAGTGGCACGGAGCGCGGACCCCTGACTGATCCTGAGACGACTGGCGCCTCCCTGCAGTCTGGCCTGCGACCGGCTGGCTGGGTGTCGGCAGGCTGGAGGCTGCGAGCGCTGACCGCTGGTCACCGGCGCACTCACCCCCCCGGCTGCAAACTCCGCAGTGCCCGCGCGACGGAATGCGGTGCCGCCATCTGGCGCAGATCCGCAACGCCGCCACCCTGGCCCTACCGTGAAGCGCAGGAGTCGCTGGGACTTGGCGAGGCAGCTGCCGGGACAACGCTCAGCCGTCCTGTCTGGCACAGCCAGCCCGCAACGCAGAGTCGAAAGGAAGGCGAGCATGGAATAGCATGCTGAAGGAGGAGATTGACATAGCATGATGGGATGTGAACGTCTAGGCATAGCTCGCGCAACTGGCCATCAACACCGCCTGAACCGTGCTCGCATCACGGGGAGTGGAGAGGACTCGCGAGATGGCTGACACTGGCCTGTGGGGCACGATATTTGCGCCAACTGTCGCGGCATAGCAAGCGGCGGGACACCGTCGCCGACATCCTGAGGACGCTCACCTGCAATCTGCCGCTGTGGTGGGGTGAACTGACTGGCTGGAGTAGGATGGCGATACGGCATCAGGCACAATCAATTGCGGACCATGTTCACCCCGAAGGCTACATGAAATGCTTAGGGAATGCGATGTGCCACGCAATATCAACCTGACTGTGACGAACAGTGTGGCTACGTGCAGGCCAGCGCCGAGGCGCGGTCTGCAACTGTCAGGTGTGTCAGCCGATGATGCCTGCAGAAACATGACATACGTTGTTATGTGTCTCCCAAAGCAGGTGATGATAGGGACACGGCGGCAGGCGCTGAGAATCCCGGTCCGAGGCTCAGAGGATGCCGAGCTCACTGGCGTCGTCAGCCTCTGTCCTCCTCGGGCGATGAAGACAACCTGGCGCATCGGTGCGGAGATCAGCATGCTGCGCCGGCAGGACCGCCAGCTGGCGCCAGCGAGCCGCAGCTGCGCCCTGCCCTCCCAGCGACTGTCGCCAGAATACCATCCTGCCGACATGGACAGAATGGGGACAACACCAGCGCGGTGACCCTGGACAACCTGGGGCCATGGACACCACCGCCACCACAGCCCCAGAGTGGACCGGAATTATCTGTGCGTGCGGCTGCACACCTGCACATGATCGGCAGGAAGTGAGTGGAGAACGAGATAAACGCTGCAGAGCGTTGCTGGTGTGCATGAGACCCGCAACTGTGCGCATGGCTGATGCGTGCCAGTCCAGCGCGGCTCAGCCGGATAATGAGGCTCCTCAGAGACATCAGACAACGGCAGGCTGCCCATCATGCCGGCAGACTCCCGCATGTCCCAGTGGAGTCACGCATCGCTCCGCGTGTGAACTCACGCATGATCCCGCGTGAAGTCAAAGTGGGATACTGCCATGGATGGCGGCGTGCACGGGACATTTTACATGCACTCGCCAGATGAGCAGCAACCAGTCACACCTCACCATGTGCCAGCAACATCTGGTGCGAGCAAACTGCAGCTGCAGGGAGGAGAGGACTCTGGCGGAGATCCCTGCACCGCAGCGCTGCGTGAGCCCCCAGAAGAGGGCGTCGAGGAGAGAGTGAGGCTGATAACAGCGCTACCCCAGGAAACCTGAACCTGTTCTGGATTTTAAGCCTTTGATGCGCAGACTGTTCACCCTGTTGATCGACAGCACTACTCCCGCACGTGCATGGAAGTACAAGTTGGAACAATGTGTCGGACAGCTGTAGGCGATACTGGGATCTACCACCTGGACTTCAATTCATCTGGGAACTGGGATTGCAAGATTCATGTGCAGCGACCATCCATCGCTATTGACACAGATGTATCGCAATAAGCGCGCTAATACGCCATGCTTGCCTCTGTCGTGATTCCAGCGTGGATACTGTTATGGGATGATGAACTGCAAAGTACGCTGTGTATGCGAACTGCGGCAGCAGGACAACACAGGCATGTGATGCGAGACAGCGTGACACATATGAGGAGACGCACCGCCAGGACTACACAGCGCATACACACCTGAGGCCATCTGACTCATTGCCTACGCTGATGTTGCCGGGAAGAGCGTGCAATGCAGACACCACGCCCATTCCCAGTTGTAGTCGAAGTAGCCCACGGGTGCGGTAAGCAGATGGCGGTCAAATATGTGACCGCAGACAGCGCGCATCGCAAGTGAAGCACGGAGTTTATTGCACGGTAGCCGTAGCGTACGCGATGCAGGCTAGCCTGACGGCAGGCATGATCAACGGCTGTAGGCAGAAGGAAGTCAGCGTGGCGCTATCACGCTGCAGGGACACAGCGGCTACCGGCCTGGATGTGCGATCGCGTCGTCGATGGACACAGTTGACAAGCGAATCTGAAAGTACCACTGTGAAGGACAGAAATGACGCGATCAAAGCTGTGGATACAGGACGGAACAGCAAGACTCATGCGCAATACATGTTACAGATGCCCGCAGAACCAAGTTAGCATGTCAGCGCTGTTGGGAGTACAGCACCGCCTGTCACGCGCATGCGCACGCATCCATCAGAAGTAGCCCATGGACACGCTCGCAGCGAGCACCACCGCACATCATGCCAGCTCACATCATTGACATGACACCTCAGGATACTCGCATTCAGCTAAGAGTTGGTGATGAGCTGTGATCGCGGTATCACCATCACCATCATCATCATCATGCGTCACTGGCATCGTGGTCAGACCAGGATCCTCCGCAGGTGGCGGATGTTGGTCATCGTCATCCTGGATGAGCAACTCGCTCGCTGCCAGGTGTGGAGCATGCAGCAGGCGATGATATCTTGCGCACTTCGCGGGAGCATATGGGAGGACCCTCGGTCTTGTCCGGGCAGCGAGCGACTCTTCAGGAGACCAGAGTCGGCTCAATCCTCTCTGATCGACCATGTGCCTCGTTATGGCGCATCTGGGCAGGTGTCTGAGGGTTCACGAGAGTATCTGACTGCGACTGTTGAGTACTCGGTCGCCTGCAGACGAACGAGTGCATCAGCTGACTTGGAAAGTGGTGAATACTACAGATCGGATCACGCAATGGCACAGAAGTCAGTACACACCCGACAAGCCAGAGCGCTGGTTCTGTCTGTGCCATCAACCTGGGGATCGCGACTACTCCTCATCGCAAAGGCATCGTGTAGCTGAACCGAAGCGAGCACTGCGTGTGTGATGGTCATGTCTGCAAGACGCACCGCCAGTGCATTGACAGTGTGATGCTTCTGATTCTAGGCCTGCTCTGGGCCATGTGTGTACCAAGCCATGTGTCCCCATCAATGGAGCCAATGACATCGGCATCCTCCCAGAGCATAGAAGTCGCTCTTCGCGTCGGTGAGTAAGTCGCGATCTAGAAATAGATGTGCGGTTCGGAAAGCAACATTGCCGTAAACGTCAGCGGAGCTGCGACTGAACATGGTCTGTGACATCCACGCCAGCAGGCGCCGCAGCTATGTTGGAAGGTACGATGGCAGAAGTGCAGGGCTGCCATCACCTTGCGCGAGTCAGCGCTGACAGATGCGGCGACCGAACGCAAATGTGGGGACAGCTGCACTGCCAGATCCTCAATCAGCTGCCTGGTGCAGTGGCGGATGCTGTTCGTTCCACCATCGTTGCCGGAATCTGAAATGGCGATGGGCTGCAGGAGCCTGCGATGCAGAAAGTAGCAAGATCGATCAGTCACCTCACTATGCGGCATTGAACACTCAAGATCCCAGCATGCATCATCATGAGGCACAACTACATGAAGTGTACGATGCGGAGCGAACGATATGGCTGCATGCATGGCCAACATCTGTCAACTGCGATCTACAGGTGGCATCAATTTGTCCCAGGTGGCCCATTGGATATCATGATAGCTGTGTCACGATCACCCCCGGTGACATGTGAACAGATGTGCCCCAGGCACCACAGCTCAGCGACGGGCACGATCCAGGGACCTGTATTGCCGCATGGATACTGGCATCACCTGGAGTATCATGTATGCACCGCAACAAAGCAAGCGCATGACCCCACGGGTAGTGGCCACACTGCCATGGCAGGAGGCCATGGGCGTCTGTGACACACGCGCGCAACATCGGAGTCCATGCACACAGCGTGGATGTGGAGACTGTCTCCCATTGTGCGCATGAAATCAGAGACATTGTAAACACCATGCACAAAGACTGTGGAGAGACCATCACTGTTGCGCACTGGGACACCTGGCTCAAACATACAGTCCCGCATGGACTTCGCGAGGTATGTGACATGACATACACAAACACCGCTGTGAGAATGTGACCGTGGCGCATGCACAGATATGAACGGTGCACATCACGGTGGTCACGTACGCGTAACGCCAGGATCCTGTCCCCATGAACTGCGTGCGGCACTCGAAGTGACTCACGCAGTGACACACATGTGCACCAACATGCGCACAATGAGAATGCGGCCTTACATGCCTTATGATCAAGGTTTGGACAGGCTGTCAATGATTAGGTGTGCCCTCACTCCCTGGGAGGCTATCTGTGGCTGGCATATGTCCATCTGAGCTGGGCATGCTGACATATGCCAGTCACATGTACGGTGATCGCGTTGAACTAGCAATGGACGATCGGTGCTCGGCCATTACTCAATGTGTCATGGTGCAGTCATGCCTATGCGCGTTATGCGATGGACGATCGTGCCTGACCGCCTATTGCGTTCAGTGATGCTTGTGCGCGATTGACCCGTGTGCGATTACTGCTCACTGGACGTCTGCGCCATTGCAATGTCGTGTGCGTTATCTGTAGCGTGCATACTGCAATGGACCGTCGGTGCCTCGACGCGGCTCATTGCATTCAGTATATTGTGCGTTGCAGTGCGCGTTGCTGCCTGCAATGTGGCGTGTAGCACGTCGGTGCCTCGGCGCCATTGCATTCAATGTATGCGAGTGCGCGTTAGTACCTGCCTTGGCGTTATACTGCAATGGACGATCGGTGCCTCCGACGGTCATTGCATTCAATGTGATCGCGTACGCGTTAGCCTGCACCTGTGCGCTCATGCTGCAATGGACCGATGCGGTTACCTCGGCGACCATTGCATTCAGTAATGTCGCGATGCGCGTTAGCTGCACTATGCGGCGTTATGCTACGATGGACCGTCAGTACCTCGCGCGGCCCATTGCATTCAGTGATGATGGCGGTGCGCGCGTTGCTACCCTGTGCGCGTACTGCAATGGACGATCGATGCCTCGACGACCGTGCATTCAGTATTGTCGGTGTAGCGTTACTACCTATGCGCGTTGCGCAATGGACGATCGATCGCGCCCATTGACAATGGGCTTGCGCAGCGGGCGTTTTCGAATATTGAGCGAGTCGATTGCTGAAAATCAGTTGGTCACCCACAACAATGTTGCAAAATCATGTAATGTCATGAAGTTGAACGTGAGATGCTGTGAGGTGTTTGATGCTGCTATTCCATGGATTGGCCAGATTCAGAAGATGCAAGCGACTGGACCTATCACTTTGGACACAGAGACGGTATCTGCCTCTCAGCACATATATTGCTGCATGTTCCCCTGAGCCCACTTTGCCTGCGCTACATGCTCAGGGCGACATCTGCCCGCTGCACTGCTGCTGTCTCTGCCCCTCTGGACCCTGCACTGTCGCTGTACGCTGTGGAGCCACGGCCTTCAGCGCGAGGAACCGAGCCCTGCTGGACAGCCTGCTTCACGGTACAGCAAGCTGTATGAGACGCCGAGGAGCAGGTGGTGTTCTGTGCGCTGCATTCTGAATGTGCGATTTTGTCTGACTAGCAGGCTGAGATCGGCACACCGCTGGCTGGCGAGCTCGCTGGTAGTTGTCACCCCATAGTGTATAGTGACTTGCGCTGGACAGGTATGGTGCGGTGACAGTGCTTCTGAACGGAGTTTTACTCCCCGTGCTATGATACCATGTAGTGACTTCTGGAAGGCTGTCCGTGGGCAGCGTGCACTGCCTGAGTACACCATGTGCCCCTGTGATTGCGCATGTATATGCAGCTGTGTCATGCGCGGATATGTTGCGTGTACGTAATGGCCTTATCGCTTTGTCATCTGACGAACTTCTGCCCATCGGAAGCATGGATCTGGAAGGACATCGTCGGGCTGTCGTCGTGAAGTCTCGGCGCGGATCGCAACTGCCGAAATGGCAGAGACGTCGAGGCTGGACCGGAGGATGCGAGTCCAGCTGAGCTGTAGCCTCCTGCGCAGGAAGCGGACCTGACCCGCATGCTCAGGATCCTGGCGATGTCTTCCAGACACTGGATGGGCGGCTGAGCAGAGGCGGCAGGAGGGTGAGTCAGAGACTGCGCTGTATGCTCTGTCTGGCATGTTATGTGCCCTCACCGGGCCAGGTGAACTGCCGCAGTACAGCGGTCATGTATCCGGAATCATGTCCTCTGTGCTGCCTCCTCATCTGATGCCGGGTGTGGCCGCTACATGCGGGAATTCTGTCGCTAGGACTGTGTCCTGCGGTTTGCTGACTCAGGTGGGAGACAGCATCTGTTTCCTGACTCTGTGGTGAGCATCATGGTGGGTCCATTGCTTACGCAATGCCTGTATTCTGACATGTATTCGGCGTGTTGCTGATCTGTGGTCAATGCTGAGCTGATCCACCGCATGTGGCTGAGATACCTGGCACGCACCATGCTGCGGATGGAGCAATGTTTGGGCCCCAGATATGTATGGCGTGTGTCACACATGCTAGCCGGCTGCCTACAGTCAGGGCTCATCCTCATGTGGGGCTGGACGGTCATGCCTACTCAGGCCATGCAATACACTCTGTACTCCCGCTCCGTGTAATCAGAGGACACATTGTGCGCGGTGTTTGCACCTCAGTGATCTGCCTCTATGTCAGTGTAGCTGATGTAACCGGGACTGCTGTGGAATTTCTGGTAGAGAGCTCGGCATGCCGCTGGAGATGTGACCATAGGAGGCGATGCTTGTGTGACGCATGGGTGTCTGATCAGCTGCCCATGCGAACTGGGCATGTAAATGTGAGTTCAGGCGGCTGTTCCCCATGCGCAGCAGAGTGAGAGCTCGGATTCAGAGAGTAGTGTCACGGGTCTCCCATATGTCAATGGGTATGACCTGGACAGATGAGTTGAAAGGATGTGTTGTGAGGAGTACATGTGCGCTGTGCAGCTCAGGACTTGCATTCCCCATGACCTACTGTGTGACACGGTGCAGAGTGTTGTTGTCTGGCTGCAAATCATGCATCGCTGGGACGGTGATGTATGACTTTGCGGTCATGCCTCGCCATGCATGTCTACTGATTGAGTGATCCTGCGGAAGTGACATGTGCTACATGCACACCATAGTGGCGCTGGCTATCAGGACATGGAGTGCATCATGGTGTCTGTCAGCTGGTATGCATCGCATGCATTTCTACTGACTCTGGGCATCCCTTACATCGTAAGCCTGTGCTGACTCAGTGGCAGAGCTGTGATGTGTCACGCCGTGTCCTCTGCGCTGTCCAGCTACTGTGACTTGGTGCGTATGTCAACGCTGGAGTGTTGCAATCAACGGACACCAGACGAGATGAGTGCAGGCCATGTGGATGTGGTGCCGTAGCTGGCATCAGACTGACAATTGACTCTCCTGTTCAGTTAGTGCGCTTTGCAATGTACAGCTAATGATGCCGGGGCTTAGCTCTGTGATGTGCTGTGCTCACGGTGTGTGCGTTATGTGCAGGTGACTGATGTCTGTCTGTTTCCCCATTGTTGCGGATCATCCGCGACGCGAGAGGACAGCTCCCGCGGACCAGGAGGCCGGAGAGCCAGACTGGAGTCGGCAGCCGAGGAGTGGTCGGAGTGGCACGGAGCGCGAGAGCCACGCGAGGAGTCCTCAGCAGCATCCACCTCAGCTGAGGACAGAGCAGCTCGGAGGATGACTCCCTTGTGGAGGCGGGTGTCAGCAGCCACCACACCCAGCTAGTGTTGCTGTCCCGCCACCACCAGCACCGCCGCCCTCCCATCGACTCCATTCCCCAGGTCGTGGAGACTCCCATGTCGGGCGTGCTCCATTGGGCCAGCGCACTGCCCTGTGTCCTGCTTGCCCTGAGTGAGAGTCTGTGTACCTCCTTACGCCAGCTCCATGCAGGACAGACAGCCATGCTGAGTGTCCTCCATGCGCGCACGCTGTTGACTCAGCTGGTGTGGTTCATGGAGAGCATCTCATCGGGCATGTCTGACCTACAGAGGGCAATAGTCCATGGACTCCCTGGCGGCAGCAGTGTCCTCTCAACGTCCCTCACCCCTGCCTGCTCCATCCACTCCCAGCACCTTGCCCATCCCAGGCACACACTGGCACACAGCCAGCACACGCATCCAGCACGCTGACACATGCGCCAATGACAAAGCGCACTGCTGCACGCATTCAGGGACTGAGCCAGACTCACGGGGATGGGGCCCTGGGACTACACGCGCATCACATGCACTGCGCGATCCTCAGTTCCTCTCCTCCAAGCACCCTTGCCTCACCTGCAGCCCCAAAGTCAGCAGCTCTTCCTCTGTGACCTCGACCTCTTCCCCACCGATGAAGCTGCTCCAGCATCCGGGGAAGAAGCCCACCACGCGGAGCAGAGTGCCCCTAGCCCCGGTACCCTCCCAGGCGCAGGCGGACTGAGCCCCACCGCAAGTCCCGAGTGCTAGAGCAAGACCCGCCACCGCCCTGCAGCTCGCAGGTCTCGATCCTCCATCCTCAGGCCCCCACTGCACGATGCCCCACACCCTGCCCCAGGTTCCCCCACCCACAGATATACCATCCCCAGATGCTCCGGCCTTCTCCCCTGCCACTTGCTCTCCAGCACCACGCCCCCGCTGGCTGTCTGTGCCACTGATGTGGTGAGTGTCCTCCCTCTGTCCAACCCACCTTGCCTGTTCCCATTCTCCTCCCTGGAGGTAGGCACTGCAGTGGAGTCCACTACCGCCCTGTCTGACTTGGGCACTGCAGTGGCGGACCTGTCCACCCCATCTGCAGGGTCCACTGCAGTTGTGCCGGCACCACGACATCTGTGTCATGCCCCCAGTTGTGCCGGCACACCATGTCAGACACCTCCACTGCAGTTGTCAGTGGCTCTCAGCACCCACCACCCTTCCTGACTCCCCTGGTGAGCCTGATCCTGTCCCTGCGGTGCCTGGCCTGCCCCGGTTGCCTCTGAGTGGATTGTCCTGGTATTGTGCAGGCATGCGTAGGGTGACATCTGCCAGTGTCACCCTGTTTGAACTTTGACAATGGACTGGCCATTGGCCTTTGCTCTTTTCAGGACTTCGTTTGGCCTCAACACATATGCTGAATAAAGCAACTTTCTTTCTCTAGTGCTCATGCTTCAGATGTACATGTTGTTGGTGCAGCTAACCATGCCCTTGCTGCAGTGATGGTGATATCTGGTCTCATGATTATGAAGTGTTACTGTGCAGGAACCCATGTGTCAGGAGAATGTGTCTATCATGTGGTGTATCCATGTCATCAATAGCAGCATCTGAGAGTGTCATGTGTTCAGTATTTGGCAATGGAGTTTCTACTACATTGGCAATTTCATATCTGTGGCTTCCACCCCTGCCATCTGTTGTGCCTGCCATCGTTGCATTTGTCTACTTCCTGACCGTGTTGCCATCTCCAGTGGACATGCAGGTTTGGGCATCAATGGGAGGACTCATCGTGTAGTCAGTGCAGCATTGCTATACAAGTGTGTTGGATCTGTGCTGATGATTCGTTGGCATCCATGACCAGGCTGATGTGATGGGAGCCCTCATTTGGTGCTAATTGTTGATTGTGACCAGAGTGCTCAGCTGACATGATGGGGCCCTACTGAGCGGCATATGGCACAGCTCCTCACACGGAGTGGAGTCCTCATGGCAGTGTGTACGCGTGTGACATTGCCTGCGCCAGGTATGTGTTATATGTGCATGTCTGTGTGTTCACTTCCATTCATCTGCGCAGCTATGATCCCTAGTGTTGTACCTGTTTGTGATGCTGCTGACTGAGCTATGTTCCCAAAGTCTTCTCCTGTGTTCTCTGTGATGTGGGTGCATGGCACATTACTGGTCATCGAAGTGTCACCCATAGGTGTGTTTGCTGTCAGGGCAGGATTGTGTGCTGGCGCAGATGGAGTCGCAGTCAGGTTTCCCTTTGGCGCTGTTGTTTGCCCCTGTCATGTGATTTCCAGTTTGTGTTATCTTTCAGTGATTGTGACTGCGTTATGTGTGTGACTGCTGGCACTCCTGGGTCGGGCTGCAATGTTGGTTGTTGTCTATGTGTGTTCTTTGTGGGTGACCTTGGCTCTTCATTGGTGTGTGACTGTGGCTGGGATCCCATTGGTCGGTGTATTGCCGTCATGTCCATGTACAGCGTAGTGTGCAGTGTGTCAGACATTC
Source organism: Calotriton arnoldi (assembly GCA_963921515.1). Taxonomy (NCBI): domain Eukaryota; kingdom Metazoa; phylum Chordata; class Amphibia; order Caudata; family Salamandridae; genus Calotriton; species Calotriton arnoldi. The sequence continues at coordinate 8,819 of CAWUFW010024645.1, read as the reverse complement.
AGGAGTCTTGTTGAGTGTCCATGTGTGATGTGTTTCTACACCTTGGTTCCCCCCACCGCCTGGAATAGTCGTAGTGCATGTGCAATGTCACCAGTGCGTATGTACTTCGCTGCTGCACGTGATTGGAGGTGAGAGTGTGATGTTGGTGTGCAGATGAAGTTGTTGCGCGGCTGATCCCTGCAGCCCTGGCGTACTGGCCATGCTGATTGTTTGCTAGCTGTAGTGTGATGGTAGTTGTTGCTCAGGACACCTGACTGTGGTTCACAGTGTGAGCGACATTTGCTTTGTCATCACGTGGTATTTTCTTCGGCCAGAGTCACCGCATTGTGGGGCTGAGAGTGTGCTGTGATATGCTGTCTGTGTGTCAGTTGCTGTCTCGTGCCTGTGTGACATGTGTGTTTTGTGCTCCTCTCACTGTCAATGCCTGCTGCCCACATGAGGATTTGGATCCATGAGTTACGTGTGGCAGTGTATGTGCACATCTGATGATTGGTATTCAGCTCTCTCATGTGTGTGTTGTTGCCTGGGACACTGGCACCCCGCCCCTCACCTGCTGTGTGATGACAGTGTTGGTCTGCCTGTTTATGTTTGTGCATCTGCACCACTGCATTAACATATCTGGGTGTGCCATTGGCTGTATATTGTTTGGTGTGTTTCCCCTGCTGTCCTGGGACTCCTAGGTCATCGATCAGCACAGTGATCATGAACTGTGTCCCATTGCTGCCATAGTATGGTATCTGTTCACCTCGCATCTGCTGTCTCCACAGAGTATCTGCATTATGTGCCATAGTGCAAATATGTGGTTCTACATTCTGATGGTCACTTCTGTCATTGTGTCATTGATGACTGTTGGCGTTCAGCCACCATGGGTGTTGTTTGTCTGCGCATGGCCAAAGAATGTTTCATTTGCACTGCAGTGTTTGGCTCCCCAATTATGTTGCAGTGGGACACGCTACTACTTTGCCGCAGATGAGTTTTTGGTTCTGTGACCAGGAATGATCCATGCGGTTTGGTGCGCTCATAACAGTCGCAGCAACCAGAACAGAATCGTCCCCAAGCGTATGTCGGTCAGAAGATAGCACGCGGCATGCCATCAAAGAAATCGCATCCAACGATGCCTTGACACAGTCAACGCTAGGCGCAGCCACAGCTACAGCTTGGATGCACAAATGAACAACGAACGCAATCCACGCATGCGGTCACCACAGCAACGCCAACGCACAGTGAAACCCGCTCCGAAAGGACATCGCTCAGTGTTAGCGGCGAGTCAGCGGCCAATGTCAATGAGATATACGATCACACGCCCCCGCAACTGTCCATCAGCTACCGCCATGACCACCGTAAGCGCATCACAGGGGGAGTGGAGAGGACTACGCAAGAATGGCTGACGCTGGCTACTGCAGATGGGGAGCGCAAGGCCAACACCATACTGGCTGCCAACAAACGCAGCAGGACACCGCGACTGACGTCCTGAGAGACGACTTACACTCCCTGCAGCTGCAGGCTGCGTTCAGCGGTGAGTATCTGTTTAGCAGGAGGGAAACTGCAGCACTGACCACGAGCACTGCAGCACCCCTCACACCCCCAGCACAAACTCCCACAGTACACCTGAGAGTAAATCTTCCGTCCTAGCCAAGATCCCTGAAGCACCACCACCTGTATTTGAGGCTAGACCACTCTTGGGACTCTTAATAGGCAACTGCCGGGACAGCGCTCCCAGCCATCTTGTCAGCGCAGCCCGCCCTGAGGAAACGCAGATCGAGAGGAAGGCATGGGCATCTGGAAATTGGAGGTGATAGCGTGGGAAGTGGTAGTAGTCTGTGCTATTAGTCAGCTTCACCAACGGCCATCATTACCGCCTGAACCGTGCTCGCATCGCCGGGGAGTGGAAGGACTCGCAAGATGGCTGACAGCTGCTGCTGGGGGGCGCAGGCCTGCGCAACTGTACGCCAACCGGCAGGACGCGACTGACATCTGAGAGACGGCTTACCACTGCAGTGCAAGCCGCCAGCAGTGGGATATCTGGCTGGCTGGCAGTGGGAGACGCGGCATGACCGCTGAAGCACTTCCGCACACTGACACAAGCTCACCCACCTGTGGGCTCTGTGCCCTTCTGTCTGGATCCCGCGAACTGCCGCACGGACCGCTGTTGTGTGGAGCTCTTGGTGCTCTTGGCAGAGCGACTGCCGGGACTGGGCTCCCGCCGTCTGTCGGCACTGATACCCCGCCCCGCAGGAAAGCTGAATCCAGGAGGAAACGTGGGCAGAGGGGGTGAGGGCAGTAACGTGGTCGTGGTCGCTGCCCCGTCCCCCCCGCAACTGGCCATCCAGCACGCTGTACTGGCGCTCCCATCGGAGGTCAGGCCTCGCAAGATGTCACGGCGCTGGCTACTGCTGTGTGAAGCACAGGCCTGCTGCTGCTATCGGCAACATGCAGCGGGACACCGCTTGACTTGTCATCTGCTGTTTAACTTACACTCCTACTGGCCTCTATCGCAACTGGTCAGGTGGGAAGAGGCGGCACTGACAATTCAGCACCTGCCCCTTTCCTGAAACCCGCCTGGTAGAATCCACTTTAAATCAAGATCCCGCAAGCACGCCTGGGTATATTGTGTGAGCCTGGGAGCACTCTTGGGATAGCAGAGCAATGCCGGACAACTGGCCATCCTGTCAGCACCTTGGCCCTTACGAAACGAAGTCAAAGGAAGAACGTAGGCGTGCTGGAAATTGGAGACGGCTGGCATGATGGGAGTGCGTGTTCGCGTGTGGTCGCTACAGCTGTCCATCAACACTGCCCTGAACCGTACTCTGCAGGGAGGAAGGACTCTGAGATGGCTGACTGGCTACTGCTGTGGGCATTTGCTGGCTGGTGTCGCCAACGGCAGGACACCATGACTGACATCCTAGTAGTCCTTCCTTCAGCGTTCAGTGGTGGGATAAGCTGGCCTGGCTGACTGGATTGCAGAACTTGTGGCGTCTCCTCACTCCCCAGCTCAGGCTCCCACCTGATGTGCCGCAGATCCTGAAACCACCGCCTTTGGGTTATGTGTGTGAGACGGGAATCGCTCTTGGGACTTCTTAATCAGGCGGCTGCCGGGACCTTGCTCCCGGCTGCCTCTGTCGGCGCACAGCCGCCCGGCAGGAGACACGGGAGTCAAGGGAGGGAGTATGGGCATGCTGGAAGAGGAGTGAAGGGAATTCAACGATGGGGTCGTGGTCTGATTGTCAGCCTAACCATCAGCACTCTGAACCGTGCTCGCATCGCAGGGGAGTGGAGAAGGACTCACAGATGGCGACTGGCTACTTTTGTGGGGAAGCAGCCTGCTGGCAACTGTGCGCGGCTGGCCTGAGTTTCCAGCTCCCTGGTGAAACGCGTTCCACTTGTGATATCTGGCTGGCTGGGAAGAGTCGCGGCACTGATCATAGTCTTGCCGCAGCCTCACCCCGACTCCCGCAGCACCCGCGACCCGAGTGGTGTGCTTGCCCGTCTAACGCAGATCCCTGAAACTGCCGCCTGGGTTGTGTTGTGTTATTTACGCAGGGATTTATCTTGGGACTCTTGTCGCCGGGACCACACTCAACCATCTGGCCCTTGGCTGGGGATCAGGGAGAGGAAGCGTTGGATGTTGAGAGGGAGGAAGGCTGGCTGGCGTGTTGAGTGTCACGGCTCCATCCCCCGCCGCATGGCGGCTGGCGCTCAGCGCATGCGTCCTGGGGGTGGAGGAAGCCATCAGAAAGTGTCTCGACGCTGTTGCTGTGGTAAGATGAAGACCGCAGGTGGTTTACTGCGCACGGCAACCAACGGCGTTAATCTTACTGTCGCACGCACTGGCTTGCCGCACGCCAGCTAGTAAGCGTGGGATTGCTGGGAAGTGAGGTAAGGCAATGGCTGATGGGAGTCATGAGTCACGGGCATACTCACCCCGCTGCTGTCCCATCAACACCGCCTGAACCGTAGCTCGCATCACGGGGAGATGGAGAAGGGCTCTGCAGATTGGCTGACACTGGCTACTGCTTGTGGGGCGCATGGGCGCCTGCTTGCAGCTGCTCGCCGACAAGCGGCGGGACGCCGCTGGCTGAACGTCACAGTGGCCGCTCGCGATGCGAAACGAGCGGGATACCGTGCTGGATCTGGCGACGGGATTGGGAAGGACTGGCGCGACAGTCACCGTAGTCTGGCTCACTGCACTGGCACAAAACTCACGGTACCTGCCTGGGGCGTACTCTGCCCTCGCGATCACCAACGCAGATCACCGAGTACCACGCCGCCCTGGGCCATGTGTTGAGCGCCAGGATCGCTCGGGATCTTGGTGACGGCTTGCCAGGCAACTGCCTGCAACACTCCCAGCCATCCTGTCGGCACAGCCAGCCGCCTACGGAAGCGGAGTCAGGAAGGGCATGGGCATGCTGAAGGAGAGTGAAGGCAATAGCATGATGGGAGTAAATAGTCTGAGCATGCTCAGCCTGCAACTGTCCCATCAACACCGCCCTGAACCATGCTCGCATCACGGGGAGTGGAGAGGACTCACAAGATGGCTGACACTGGCTACTGCTGTGGGAGCACAGGCCTGCTGCTGGCTGTCAACAAGCAGCGGGACACCGCTGACTGACATCCTGAGGCAACTTACGCTCCTGCAATGCTGAAGCGCGTTCCAGTGGTGGGATAACTGACTGGCTGAGTGGATGGGAAGGAAGTCTGGCTGTCAACCAAACACAGCAATGCGGACCATGTTCACGCCAGAAATACATGAAATGCCCAGATAATGCGGGACAATGTGCCGCACCAATATCAGCCCTGACTAATGACGACTTAGGACATTACGATGTACAGGCCGCGCGAAGCACAGTCACAACTGTCAGGTGTGTCAACCACTGATGCCTGCGAAACATGACATGCATTGTTTGTGTCTCCCAAAGCAGGTGATGATGGGGACACAGCGGCAGGCGCTGAGAGTCCCGGTCCCAGGCTCAGAGGATGCCGAGGCTCACTGGCGTCGTACACCTCTGTCCTCGTCGGGCGATGAGCAACCTGGCGCATCGGTGCAAGTCAGCATGCTGCACCAGCAGGACCGCCAGCTGCAGCACCAGCAGGACCGCCAGCTGCACCCTGCGCCCGCCTCAGCGACTGTCTGCGAATACCATCCCTGCCGACATGGACAGAATAGGAACAACACCAGCGCGGTGACCCTGGACACCTGAGGCCATGGTACACCACCACCGCCAACCCCAGAGTGGACCGGGAATATCTGTGCGTGCGGCTGCACACTGCATGTCAGCGAAGTGATGGAGAAGTGAGACGAAGGTAAACAGCTGCGGGCGTTGCTGGTGTGCATGACGACCCGCAGCTGTGCGCATGGCTGATGCGTACCGATCCAGCGCGGAACTCAGCCGGGTAGTGAGGCTCCTCAGAGACATCAAACAGCGGCAGGCTGCCCATCATGCCGGCTTGGACTCCACGCATGTCCCGCGTGGAAGTCACGCATGTCGCGTGTGGACTCCACGTGATCAGCGTGAAATCAAGTGAGATGTACTGCATGGATGACGGCGTGCACGGGACATTTTACAATGCCTCGCCAGATGAACGGCAACCAGTCCACACCTCCCTGTGTGCCAGCAGCATCTGGTGCGAGCAAACTGCAGCTGCCACGAGGAGGAGGACTCTGGCGAGAGTCCCTGCACGCAGCAGCTGAGCCCCCAGAAGAGAGTCAGTCGAGGAGGAGAGTGAGGCTGATGACTAGCGCAACTCCCGGAAGCTGAACCTGTTCTGGATGTTCGCCTTTGTGCACAGACTGTTCGCCCTGTTGATGGCAACACTACTCCACGCATTGCATGGGAAATGCAAGTTGGAACAATATGTCGGACAACTGTGGCGATACTGGGATCCTGTCTGCCTGGACTTCAATTCATCTAGGAACTGGGATTGCAAGATTCATGTACGGCACAATCCATCCTATGCACTATTATCACAGATGTATGCAATAACACGCTAATACACCATGCTTGCCTCTGTCGTGATTCCAGCGTGGAGTACTGCTATGGGATGATGAACTGCAAATTACGCTGTGTATGCGAACTGCAACAGCAGGACAACGCAGGCATGTGATTGCGAACAGCGTGACACATATGAGGAGACACCGCCAGGGCTACGCAACGCATACGCACCTAGGCCATCTGACTCATTGCCTACGCTGATGTTGCCGGGAAGGCGATGCGATGCAGACACCACGCCCATTCCCGGTTGTAGTCAAGTAACCCACGAATGCGATAAGCAAATGGCGGTCAAATGTGTGACCACAGACAGCGCGCATCGTGAAGTGAAGCGCAGGTTTATTACGCAGTAGCAGCATGCGTAACCACTACGGATGCAGGTAACCCCGCCTGGCAGCGGCACGTCAGCAACTGTAGGCGGAAGGAAGTCCGTAGGTGTGCGCGCATCACCTGTAGGACACAACGGCTACCGGCCTGGATGTGCAATCGCGTCGTCGATGATACGGTTGACAAGCGAATCTGAAGTACCCTGTGAAGGACAGAAATGACACGCAGTCAAAGCAATGCAGTACAGGACAGAACAGCAAGACTCATGCGCAATACATGTTACAGATGCCCGCAGAACCAAGTTAGCATGTCAGCACTGTTGAGGAGTACAGCCCGCCTGTCACCACGCATCGCAACACGCATCCAGTCAAGTAGCCCATGGACACACTCCAGCAGCGCCAGAGCACCACCCACGCATCATGCCAGCTCACATCATTGACATGACACCTCAGGATACTCACATTCAGCTAAGAGTTGGTGATGAGCTGTGTCGCGGCATCACCATCACCATCATCATCATCATCGTCACTGGCATCGTGGTCAGGCCAGGATCCTCGCAGGTGGCGGATGTTGGTCATCGTCATCCTGGATGAGCAACTCCTCGCACTGCCGGGTCGTGAGCATGCGGCAGGCGATGATAATCTTGCGCACTTGCGGGAGCATATGGGAGGACCCTCGATCTTGTCAGGCGGCGAGCGGCTCTTCAGGAGACCGAGGTCGGCTCAATCACTCTCTGGTCGACCATGTGCCTCGTTATGGCGCATCTGGGCAGATGTCACAGGGTTCCTGAGTGTCGGCAACCGCGGCATGTTGAGGTATCGAGTCGCCTGCGGACTGAACAAGTGCGCATCAGCTGACTGGAAAGTGAGTGAATACTACAGATCAGATCACGCAATGGCACAAAGTCAGTACACACCGACAAGCCAGGCGCGCTGGTTCTGCATCTGTGCCATCATCCTGGGATCGCGACTACTCCTCATCGCAAGGCATCGTGTGCTGAACCGGAAGCGAGGCACTGCGTGTGTGATGGTCATGTCTGCAAGACACGCCGCCAGTGCGTTGACAGTGGTAGCTGCGATTCCTAGGCCTGCTCTGGGCCTGTGGTGTACCAAAGCCACATGTGTCCCATCAATGGAGCCAATGACATGCGGCATCTCCCAGGGCATAAAGTCGCTCTTCGCGTCGGTGAGTCGTCGCGATCTAGGAAATAGATGTGCGGTTCAGGAAGAGCAGCATTGCAGCCAAAGCTATCGCGAGCACGCGGCTGAACATGGTCTGTGACATCCCGCCAGCGAACGCCACAGTATGTTGGAAGGTGCGATGGCAGAAGTGTAGGGCTGCCATCACCTTCGCCTTGAAGTCAGCGCTGTAAGATGCGGCGACCGAAGCTGCAAATGTGGGGACAACTGCGCTGCCAAATCCTCAATCAGCTGCCTGATGGCGATACCGTCGGATGCTGTCGTTCCACCATGCGTTGCCAGATCTGGAATGGCGATGAACGGCAGAACCCTGCGGTGCAGGAGGAAGTAAGCAGATCGATCAGTCACCCCGCATATGCGACATTGAACACACTCAAGATCCCAGCATACATCATCATGAGCACAGCTACATGAAGTGTGCGATGCGGAAGGACATGTATGGTACATGCATGGCCAACATCTGTCAGCGCGATCCTACAGGTGGCATCAATTTGTCCCAGGTTGGCCCATTGGATATCATGATGCTGTGTCTGCAGTCACCCCCAGTGACATGTGAGGACAGATGTGCCCCAGGCACCACAGCTCAGCGACAGGCACATTCCCAGGGACCTGTAATGCCGCATGGACACTGGCATCACCTGGAGTATCATGTATGCACCGCAGCAAAACAAACATGACCCCACGGGTAGTGGCCACTGCCATGGCAGGAGAGCATGGGCGTCTGTGACACACGCGCACAGCATCAGGAATCCATGCACACACAGCGTGGATGTGGAGACTGTCTCCCATTGTGCACATGAAATCAGAGACATTGTAAGCACTACATGCACAAAGACTGTGGAGGACCATCACTATTGTGCCACTGGGACACCCTAGCTCAAACATACCGTCCCACATGGGACTCGCGGAGGTATGTGACATGACATACACAAACACCGCTGTGAAATGTGACCATGGCACATGCACGATATGAACAGTTGCACATCACAGTGGTCGCGTACGTAACGCCAGGATCCTGTCCCCATGAACCGTGCGCAGCCTGAGGAAGTGGCTGCCCACAGGTGACACCCGCAGGACAGCATGCACCAACATACACACAATAGGAAATGCGGCCTTGCATGCCTTATGATAAGGTTTGGACAGACTGTCGTGATGCTAGGTGTGCCCCTGCTCCTGGGAGCTATCTGTGGCTGGCATATGTCCATCTGAGACAGGCATGCTGACATATGCCAGTCACATGTACAGTGATGACGTTGTACCGCAATGGACCGATCGGTGCCTCCGGCCGGCCATTGCTTTCGTGCGG
>CAWUFW010024644.1:0-57083 GCA_963921515.1 Calotriton arnoldi | reverse complement strand
GAACCACAGTCAGGTGTCCTGAGCAACTAACTACCATCACACCTACACAAGCACAAATCAATCAGCATGGCCAGTAAGCCAAGGCCAACATGGAGGCAGGGGACTAGCCGGGCAACAACTCTCATCTGCACACACTCAAGACCACACCCTCGACCTCCAACAATGTGCAGCAGTGAAGTACACATGCACTGGTGACATTGCACATGCACCCATGACTATTCCAGGGTGGTGGGTGGGAACCAAGGTGTAGAAACACATCACACATGGACACTCAACAAGACTCCTGAATGTCTGACACACTGCACACTACGCTGTACATGGACATGACGGCAATACCACACCGACCAATGGGATCCCAGCCACAGTCACACACCAATGAAGAAGCCAAGGTCACCCACAAAGAACACACATAGACAACAACCAACATTGCAGCCCGGACCCTAAGGAGTGCCAGCAGTCACACACACAACGTGTCACAATCACTGAAAGATAACACAAACTGGAAATCACATGACAGGGGCAAACAACAAGTGCCAAAGGGAAACCTGACTGTGACCCATCTGCGTCAGCACACAAACTCTGCCCTGACAGCAAACACACCTATGGGTGACACCCTGATGACCAGTAATGTGCCATGCACCCACATCACAGAGAACACAGGGAGAAGACTTTGGGGGAACATAGCTCAAGTCAGCAAGCATCACAAACAGGTACAACACTAGGGATCACAGCATGCGCAGATGAATGGAAGTGAACACACAGACATGCACATACAACACACACCTTGGGCGCAGGCAATGTCACACGTGTACACACTGCCATGAGGGGACTCCACTCCTGTGTGAGGAAAGCTGTGCCATATGTTGCCTCAGTAGGGCCCCATCATGTCAGCTGAGCACTTGGTCACACAATCAACAATTAGCACCAAATGAGGGCTCCCATCACATCAGCCTGGTCATGGATGTGCCAACGGAATCATCAGCACAGATCCAACACACTTGTATAGCAATGTTGCACTGACTACACGGATGAGTCCCTCCCCATTGATGCCCAAACCTGCATGTCCACTGGAGATGGCAACACGGTCAGGGAAGTAGACAAATGCAACGATGGCAGGCACAACAGATGTGCAGGGGTGGAAGCCACAGATATGAAATTGCCAATGTAAGTAGGAAACCCATTGCCAAATACTGAACACATGACACCCTCAGATGCTGCTATTGATGACATGGATACACCACATGATAGGACACATTCCCCCTGGACCACATGGGTTCCTGCACAGTAACACTTCATAATCATGAGACCAGATATCACCATCACTGCAGCAAGGGCATGGTTAGCTGCACCAACAACATGTACATCTGAAGCATGAGCACTAGAGAAAAGAAAGTTGCTTTATTCAGCATATGTGTTGAGGCCAAACGAAGTCCTGAAAAAGAGCAAAGGCCAATGGCCAGTCCATTGTCAAAGTTCAAACAGGGTGACACTGGCAGATGTCACCCTACGCATGCCTGCACAATACCAGGGACAATCCACTAGGAGGGGCAACCGGGGGCAGGCCAGGCACCGCAGGGACAGGATCAGGGCTCACCAGGGGGAGTCAGGGAAGGGGTGGTGGGTGCTGGAGAGCCACTGACAACTGCAGTGGAGGTGTCTGACATGGTGTGTGCCGGCACAACTGGGGGGCATGACACAGATGTCGTGGGTGCCGGCACAACTGCAGTGGACCCTGCAGATGGGGTGGACAGGTCCGCCACTGCAGTGCCCAAGTCAGACAGGGCGGTAGTGGACTCCACTGCAGTGCCTACCTCCAGGGGAGGAGAATGGGGAACAGGCAAGGTGGGTTGGACAGAGGGGGGACACCCTCACCACATCAGTGGCACAGACAAGCGCAGCGGGGGGTGTGGTGCTGGGAGAGCAAGTGGCAGGGGGAGAAGGCCGGAGCATCTTGGGGATGGTATATCTGTGGGTGGGGGAACCTGGGGCAGGGTGTGGTGGGGGCACCTGTGCAGTGGGGGCCTGAGGGATGGAGGATGGAGACCTTGTGCCTGAGCTGCAGGGCGGTGGCGGGGTCTTGCTCTTAGCACTCCGGGGGACTTGCGGGTGGGGGCCTCAGTCCGTCTGCGCCTGGGGGAGGGTGTCCGGGGACGAGGGGCACTCTGCTCCGTGTGGGTGGGCTTCCTCTTCCCCCGGGATGCTGGAGCAGCTTCATCGGTGGGGAAGAGGCCGAGGTCACAGAGGAAGAGCTGCTGTGACTTTGGGGTTGCAGGTGAGGCAAGGGAGGGTGCTTTGGAGGGAGAGGGAACTGAGGACTGCGCAGTGCATGTGGATGCGTGTGTGTGTTCCAGGGCCCCATCCCCTGTGAGTCTGGCTTCAGTCCCCTGAATGTGCTTGCGTGTGCGTTTTGTCATTGGCGTGTGTGTCAGTGTGCTGGATGTGTGTGTGCTGGTGTGTGCCAGTGTGTGTGTGCCTGGGATGGGTAAGGTGCTGGGGAGTGTGGATGGAGCAGAGGCAGGAGGGGTGAGGGACCGTTTGAGGAGGGACACTGCTGCCGTCAGGGAGGAGTCCATGGACCTATTGCCCCTCTGTAGGTCAGACATGCCCGATGAGATGCCCTCCATGAACGACACCAGCTGAGTCAACAGCGCGGTGTGCGCATGGAGGACACTCAGCATGGCTGTCTGCCCTACATGGAGCTGGCGAAGGAGGTACACAGACTCCTCACTCAGGGCAGCAGGGGACACAGGGGCAGGGGTGCGGTGCCTGGCCCAAAGGAGACACGCTCCCGGACATGGGAGCCTCCACGGACCTGGGGAATGGGAGCCGATGGGAGGGCGGTGGTGGTGCTGGTGGTGGCGGGGACAGCAACACTAGCTGGGGTGTGGTGGCTGCTGACACCCGCCTCCACAAGGGAGTCATCCTCCGAGTTGCTCTGGTCCTCAGCTGAGGTGGATGCTGCTGAGGACTCCTCGGTGTGGCTCCCCTCGCCCTCCGTGCCACTGGGTCCCTCCGACCACTCCTCGGCTGCTGACCCAGTCTGGCTCTCCGGCTCCTCCTGGTCCGTGGAGCTGTCCCCTTCCGTGGCCGTGGATGTATCTGCAAACAATGGGGAAACAGACAGACATCAGTCACCTGCACATAACGCACACACCACTGTGAGCACAGCACATCACAGAGCAAGCCCTGGCATCATTAGTTGTACATTGCTAAAAGTGCACTAATTGAACAGGAGAAGTCAATTGTCAGTCTGATGCCAAGCATGGCACTCACATCCCACATGGCCTTGCACCCATCTGTCTGGTGTCTGTTGGATTGCAACACCCCAGTGTTGACACATGCACCAAGTACACAGTAGTTGGACAGTGCAGAGGACACGGTGTGGACACATCACAGCTCTTGCCACTGAGTCAGTACAGGTTTACGGATGTAAGGGATGCCCAGAGTCAAATAGGAAATGCATGTGATGCATACCAGCGACAGACACCATGATGCACCCATGTCCTGATAGCCAGCGCCACTATGGTGTGCATGTAGCACATGTCACTCCCCTGCAGGATCACCAATCAGTAGACACATGCCATGGCGGAGGCATGACTGCAAAGTCATACATCACTGTCTCAGTGATGTATGACTTTGCAGCCAGACAACAACACTCTGCACTGTGTCACAATAGTAGGTCATGGGGAATGCAAGTCCTGGAGCTGCACAAGTGCACATGTACATCCCCCCACAACACATCCTCTTAACCCTCATCTGTCCAGGTCATACCTATTGGACATATGGGAGACCTGTGACACTACCCTCTGAACCTGAGCCCCTCACACTCTGCTGTGCATGGGGAACAGCTGCCTGAACTTCACATTTACATGCCCCAGTCTGCATGGGCAGCTGATCAGACACCTATGTGTCACACAAGTATCGTCTCCTATGGTCACATCTCCAGTGGCATGCTGAGCCCCTACCAAGAAACTCCACAGCAGTCCTGGCGACTAATCCACAGCACACTGACACAGAGGCAGACACCTGAGGGGCAAATCACTGTGCACAATGTGTCCTCTGATACACGGGAGTGGGAGTACAGAGTGTATTGTATGGCCTGGAGTAGGCATGACTGTCCAGCCCCACATGAATGAGGGATGAGCCCTGGACTGTAGGCAGCTGGCTAAGTATGTGTGACACACGTCATATACATACTCCTGGGGCCCAAACATTGTTCCCACCCGCAGCATGGGTGTGTGCCAGGTACCCCAGCCACATGTGGTGGATCAGCTCAGCAATTGGACCACAGATCAAAGTAACACGCTGAATACATGTCAGAATACAGGCATTGTGTAAGCAATGGACCCACCCATGATGCCCACCACAGAGTCAGGGAAACAGATGCTGTCTCCCACCTTGAGTCAAGCAAACTGCAAGGACACAGTCCTAAGTGACAGAATTCCCTGCATGTAAGGGCCACACCTGGGTATCAGATGAGGAGTGGGCAGTGCACAATAGAGGGACATGGCTCCTGGACAACATGACTGCTGTACTGTGGCAGTTCAACCTGGCCCGAGGAGGGCACATAACATGTTAGACAGAGTACACAGTGCAGTCTTTGACTCACCCCCTCCTTGCTGCTCTCTGGCCTTCAGCTGCCCATCCAGGTCTGGAAAGACCACCGCCAGGATCCTGAGCATGTGGGGGTCAGGGTCCGTGTTCCGCCCCTCCTGCGAGGAGGCGACAGCTTCAGCTGGACCCGTGCAATCCTCCGGGTCCAGCCCCGAAGGTCCTGCCACCTCTTTTGGCAGTTGCGGATCCGGCGCTTGTAGACCCCCACGGACCGGACAGCCCGGACGATGTCCTTCCAGATCTCATGCTTCCGATGGGCAGAAGCCTGTCAGGATGACAAAGTGATAAGGACATTACTACACATGCAACATATCCGTGCATGACACAGTTGCATTTACATGTCGCAATCATAGGGGCACATGGTGTACCCAGGCAGTGCACGGCTGCCCATGGACAGTTTTCCAGAAGTCACTACATGGTATCATAGCATGGGGAGTAAAACCCTGTTCAGAAGCACTGTCACTGCACCATACCTGTCCAGTGCAAGTCACTACACACTATGGGGGGTGACAACTACTCAGTGAGCCTGCTAGCCAGTGGTGTGCTGACTCTCAGCCTTGCTAGTCAGACAAAATGCACATTCAGAAAGGCAGTGCACAGAACACTCACCTGCTCCCCTGGTGTCCCATACAGCTTGCTGTACTGTGGAAGTAGGCTGTCCAGCAGGGCCTGGTTCTCTTCAAGGCTGAAGGCTGGGGCTCTCTCCACAGTACGTGCCATTGCAGGGTCCAGAGGGGCAGAGACAGCAGCAGTGCAGTGGCAGATGTCGTCCTGGAGCATGTAGTGCAGGCAAGTGGGCTCTCAGGGGAACATGCAGCAATATATATGTGCTGGAGAGGCAGATACTGTCCCTTGTGTCCAAAGAGATAGGTCCAAGTCGTTTGCATCTTCTGAATCTGGCCAATCCATGGAATAGCAGCACCAAAACACGCCCACAGCATCCTTCAAATCTTCAACTTCATGACATACATGATTTTGCAACATTGTTGTGGGTGACCAACTGATTTTCCAGCAACCGACTCGTTCGAATATTCGAAAACGCGTCCGTTGCCAGGCAAGCCCATTGTCAATGGGTGCGCACCGATCGGTCCATTGCAGTACAACGCGCACAGGGGTACAACGCGTACCCGCACACATTGAATGCAATGGGCCGGCCGGAGGCACCGATCGGTCCATTGCTGTTCAACGCGCACAGGGGTACAACGCGCACCCGCACACATTGAATGCAATGGGCCGGCCGGAGGCACCGATCGGTCCATTGCAGTACAACGCGCACAGGGGTACAACGCGTACCCGCACACATTGAATGCAATGGGCCGGCCGGAGGCACCGATCGGTCCATTGCTGTTCAACGCGCACAGGGGTACAACGCGTACCCGCACACATTGAATGCAATGGGCCGGCCGGAGGCACCGATCGGTCCATTGCAGTACAACGCGCACAGGGGTACAACGCGTACCCGCACACATTGAATGCAATGGGCCGGCCGGAGGCACCGATCGGTCCATTGCTGTTCAACGCGCACAGGGGTACAACGCGTACCCGCACACATTGAATGCAATGGGCCGGCCGGAGGCACCGATCGGTCCATTGCTGTTCAACGCGCACAGGGGTACAACGCGCACCCGCACACATTGAATGCAATGGGCCGGCCGGAGGCACCGATCGGTCCATTGCTGTTCAACGCGCACAGGGGTACAACGCGTACCCGCACACATTGAAAGCAATGGGCCGGCCGGAGGCACCGATCGGTCCATTGCTGTTCAACGCGCACAGGGGTACAACGCGCACCCGCACACATTGAATGCAATGGGCCGGCCGGAGGCACCGATAGGTCCATTGCAGTACAACGCATCACTGTACATGTGACTGGCATATGTCAGCATGCCTGTCTCAGATGGACATATGCCAGCCACAGATAGCTCCCAGGGAGTGAGGGGCACACCTACATCACGACAGCCTGTCCAAACCTTATCATAAGGCATGTAAGGCTGCATTTCCTATTGTGTGTATGTTGGTGTACATGTTGTCCTGTGGGTGTCACCTGTGGGCAGCCACCCCCAGGCTGTGCACGTGTTCATGGGGACAGGATCATGGGTGTTACGTGTACGTGACCACTGTGATGTGCAACTGTTCATATCTGTGCATGTGCCATGGTCACATTTCACAGTGGTGTTTGTGTATGTCATGTCACATACCCCGTGAGTCCCATGTGGGACGGTATGTTTGAGCCAGGGTGTCCCAGTGGCACAATAGTGATGGCCCTCCACAGTCTTTGTGCATGTAGTGTTTACAATGTCTCTGATTTCATGTGCACAATGGGAGACAGTCTCCACATCCACGTTGTGTGTGCATGGACTCTGATGTTGTGCGTGTGTGTCACAGACGTCCATGGCTCTCCTGCCATGGCAAGTGTGGCCACTACCTGTGGGGGTCATGTTTGTTTTGTTGTGGTGTACACATGATACTCCAGGTGATGCCAGTGTCCATGTGGCATTACAGGGTCCCTGGGAATGTGCCTGTCGTTGAGCTGTGGTGCCTGGGGCACATCTGTCCTCACATGTCACTGGGGGGTGACTGTGACACAGCATCATGATATCCAATGGGCCAAACAGGGACAAATTGATGCCACCTGTAGGACCGTGTTGACAGATGTTGGCCATGTATGTACCATAAATGTCGTTCCGGTACTGCACACTTCATGTAGTTGTGCCTCATGATGATGTATGTTGGGATCTTGAGTGTGTTCAATGCCGCATATGTGGGGTGACTGACGATCTTGCTTACTTCTCCTCTGCACTGCAGGGCTCCTGCTGTCCATCGGCCATTCCCAGACCTGGCAACGATGGTGGAACGGGACAGCATCCGACGGTACCGCTTCACCAGGCAGCTGATTGAGGATTTTGCAGTGCAGTTGTCCCCACATTTGCAGCCTGGCCGGCCGTATCCTACAGCGCTGACCCCCAAGGTGAAGGTGATGGCAGCCCTACACTTCTTTGCCACCGGTACCTTCCAACATACTGTGGCGTCTGCTGGTGGGATGTCACAGACCATGTTCAGCCGTGTGCTCCGCGATGTTTTGGCGGCAATGTTGCTCTTCCTGAACCGGTACATCTATTTCCCTAGACTGCGACGACTCACTGACGTGAAGAGTGACTTTTATGCCCTGGGGAGGATGCCGCATGTCATTGGCTCCATTGATGGGACACATGTGGCTTTGGTACCACCACAGGCCCAGGAGCAGGCCTACAGGAACCGCAAGCACTACCACTCGGTCAATGCACTGGTGGTGTGTCTTGCAGACATGACCATCACACACGTGTGTGCCCGTTTCCCTGGTTCAGCACACGATGCCTTTGTGATGAGGAGTAGTCGCATCCCCAGGTTGATGGCACAGATGCAGAACCAGCGTGCCTGGCTTGTCGGTGTGTACTGACTTTGTGCCATTGTGTGTGATCTGATCTGTAGTATTCCGCCCACTTTTCCAAGTCAGCTGATGTGCACTTGTCTGTCCGTAGGTGACTCGGGATACCCCAACATGCCGTGGTTGCTGACACCCCTCAGGAACCCTGTGACACCTGCCCAGATGCGCTACAATGAGGCACATGGTCGGACCAGGAGAGTGATTGAGCGGACCTTTGGTCTCCTGAAGAGCCGCTTCCGCTGCCTGGACAAGACCGGAGGGTCCCTCCCATATGCCCCTGCAAAAGTGTGCAAGATTATCATCGTCTGCTGCATGCTCCACAACCTGGCAGTGCGGAAGGAGTTGCCTCTCATCCAGGATGACGATGACCAACATCCGCCACCTGTGGAGGATCCTGGCCTGGACCACGATGCCAGTGACGATGATGATGATGATGGTGATGGTGATGTCCGCACACAGCTCATCACCAACTTCTTTAGCTGAATGTGAGTATCCTGAGGTGTCATGTGAATGATGTGAGTTGGCATGATGTGTGGGTGGTGCTCTGGTGCTGTTGGAGTGTGTCCATGGGCTACTTGACAGGATGTGTGTTGCGATGTGTGGTGACAGGTGGGCTGTACTCCCCAACAGTGTTGACATGCTAACTTGGTTCTGGGTGGGTATCTTGTAACATGTATTGTGCATGAGTTTTGCTGTTCTGTCCTGTACTGCATTGCTTTTGACTGTGTGTCATTTCTGTCCTTCACAGGGTACTTTCAGATTCGTTTGGTCAACTGTGTCCACCGACGACGTGATTGCACATCCAGGCTGGTAGCTGTTGTGTCCCTACAGGTGATGTGCGCCACACCCATGGACTTCCTTCTGTCTACAGTTGTTGACTGTGTGCCCGCTACCAGGTGGGGTTACCTTGCATCTGTAATGGTTACGGCATGTTGCTACTGTGTAATAAACATGTGCTTCACTTAGTGATGTGCGTTGTCTGTGGTCACACATTTGACTGCCATTTGCTTACTGCACCTGTGGGCTACTTGACTACAACTGGGAATGGGTGTGGTGTCTGTGCATTGCACCGTCTTCCCTGGCAACATCAGTGTAGGCAATGAGTCAGATGGCCTAGGTGTGTATGTGTTGTGTAGCCCTGGTGGTGTGTCTCCCTCATATGTGTCACGTTGCCTGTACTCACATGCCTGTGTTGTCCTTGCTGTTGCAGTTCGCATACACTGTGTAATTTTGCAGTTCATCATCCCCATAACAGCACCCACGTTGGAATCACGACAGAGGCAAGTATGGTGTATTAGTGTGTTTATTGTGATAATAGTGCATAGGATGGATTGTGCTGTACATGAATCTTGCAATCCCAAGTTCCTAGATGAATAGAAAGTCCAGGTAGACAGGATCCCCAGTATCGGGGCCACTGTTGTCTGACACATTGTTCCAACTTATACTCCCCATGCAATGTGTGGGAGTAGTGTTGCCATCAACAGGGTGAACAGTCTGTGCACAAAGGCGAAAATCCAGAACAGGTTCAGGCTTCCTGGGAGTTGCGCTTGGCCATCAGCCTCTCACTTTCCCCTCCTCGGACGACCCCTCTTCTTGGGGGGCCCTCAAGTGCAGGCTGCTGCGGTGCAGGGGACTCTCCGCCAGAGTCCTCCTCCCTCCCTGTGGCAGTTGCAGTTTGTTCGGTACCAGATGTTGTTGGCACACAGGGAGGTGTGGACTGGTTGCTGTTCATCTGGCGGAGGCATTGTAAAATGTCCCTGTGCACCGCCGTCATCTCATGTAGTACATCCCACTTGGACTCCACGCGGGTCATGTGGGAGTCCACACGTGACATGTGGGAGTCCACACGTGACATGTGTGACTCCACTTGGGACATGTGGGAGTCCAAGCGGGCATGATGGGCAGCCTGCTGCTGTTTGATGTCTCTGAGGAGCCCCACTACCTGGCTGAGCTCTCCGGTGCTGGACTGGTACGCATCAGCTATGCGTACCAGTTGTGGGTCTTCATGCACACCAGCAACGTCTGCAAGCAGCGACCTCTGTCTCCCACCCCTCCCACCACCCCTGCTGACATGTGCAGTGTGTGCAGTTGCACGCACAGATAACCCTGGTCCACCTTGGGGGTTGGTGGTGGTGGTGGTGTCCATGGCCCCAGGTTGGTCCAGGGTCACTGCGCTGGTGTTGTTCCTTATTCTGTCCATGTCGGCAGGGATGGTATTCGTGGTGACAGTCGTTGGAGGGGTGGGTGCAGGGGGTGCAGCTGGTGGACCTGCTGGTGCTGCAGCTGGTGGTCCTGCTGGTGCAGCATGTTGACTTGCACCGGATGTGCCAGGTTGTTCATCGTCCGAGGAGGACAGAGGCTGTACGACGCCAGTGAGCTCGGCATCCTCTTGAGCCTGGGACTGGGACTCCTCAGCGTCTGCTGCTGTGTCCCTATCATCACCTGTTTTTGGGAGACACAAACAATGTATGTCATGTTTCTGCAGGCATCAGTGGTTGACACACCTGACAGTTGTGACTGTGCCTCGGGGTGCGGGCCTGTACATTGTATTGTCCTAAGTCGTCACAGTCAGGGGTTGATATTGGTGTGGCACATTGTCCTGCATTATTTGGGCATTTCTATGTATTCTCTGGGGTGTGAACATGGTCTGCATTGATTGTGTTTGGTTGACAGCCAGACCTCCTTCCCACCCACCCACCCACCCAGTCAGTTATCCCACCATGGAACGTGCTTGCATTGCAGGGAGTGTAAGTTGTCTCTCAGGATGTCAGTCAGTGGTGTCCTGCTGTTTGTTGGTGCACAGTTGGCAGCAGGGCCTTGTGCTCCCCACAGCAGTAGCCAGTGTCAGCCATCTTGTGAGTCCTTCTCCACTCCCTGTGATGTGAGCATGGTTCAGGGTGGTGTTGATGGGCCAGTTGTGAGGCTGAGCAATGTCTGTGACTACGACTCCCATCATGCTATTGCCTCCACCCCCTTCCCAGCATGCCCATGCTTCCTTCCTTTGACTCTGCTTCCCTGTGGGGTGGGCTGGCTGTGCTGACAGGATGGCTGGGAGTGTTGTCCTGGCAGTTGTTTGGCTAAGAGTCCCAAGAGTGTCCCTGTGCTTCACACAACATAAGCCAGGGTGGTGGTGCTTTGTGGGATCTTGTGTTGGGATGGAGGGCATTGCATTCTACCAGGTGGGTACTGTGGAGTTTGTGTTGGGGGGTGTGAGGGGAGGTGCTGGTGACTATGGTCAGTGCTGCAAGTCCCCCTTCCCATCCAGCCAGCCAGATAGCCCACCATGGAACGTGCTTGCATTGCAGGGAGTGTAAGTTGTCTCTCAGGATGTCAGTCAGTGGTGTCCTGCTGTTTGTTGGTGCACAGTTGGCAGCAGGGCCTTGTGCTCCCCCAGCAGTAGCCAGTGTCAGCCATCTTGTGAGTCCTTCTCCACTCCCTGTGATTTGAGCATGGTTCAGGGTGGTGTTGATGGGACAGTTGTGGGGGGCAATATGTGTCACTGCGACTCCCATGATGCTATTGGCTACACTGACTTGGCCAGCATACACAGAATTCCTTCCTTTGAGTGGTCTTCACTGTGTGTTGGTGTTGTTGTGGTGGCTACATGTGTGGATGTGTGTTAGTTCTATTTGTGCCACTGCCTAGCTGTAGTTGTGGTTGTGTTTGTACATGTGTTGGCACAGTTGGATGTGACTTTTTTGATGGCATGTGTTGTGTTTATCTGACTGACATACACATTTTGGGATGATTCTGTTCTAGTTGCTGTGTAATTGCTATGTGTGCATGGTTTGACTCTCCCCTTGACAGTGATGTGTGTGTTTTGTGGCAGTTTATTGTGTACATTTGTTGTGTACTCACCAGGCTCTGGGATGTTCTCTAGTCCATATACGCTCACTGGCGGAAGGATGGCCCGCACCTTCTCCTCCCAGGGCCTGAGGTATATTGGCTTGGCAGGAGGGCCACTGCCGGTCTGTTGGCTGTTGCTGTAGTCTATCTTCAGCAGGTCCCGTACCCTCCTGCGCACGTCATACCACCTGTTCTGGATGTCCGTCTTTGTGCGCCGACATGATGATTGGGCGTTCACCCTGTTGATGATCCTCTCCCACATCTTGGTTTTCTGCGACATGGGGGTCTGTTGGACCAGAGTGCCAAACAGCTGTGGCTCCACCCTGAGGATCTCGTCTACCAGGACTTCCAATTCACAATCTAGGAACTTGGGATTCTTCTTGGGGGCATGGTGATGGGTGGTGATGGTGAGTGATGTGTGTGTTGGTGTGCAGGTGAGGGTGTGTGAGTGTGTGTTTTGCTGGGTGTATGTGAGGTAGGTATTTGTTGGTGTGCTGATGGTGTGTGGCTTGTGTGAGGGATGAGCTGTGGGTGTGTGGTTGCTTTCTCTTGGGTGCTGGCAGTGAAATGGCATTTGCAAAGGCTCATGGTAGTGATTTGTGTCCTTTATATAGGTGGAGTTGTGGGTGTGTCTTTGTTCTCTGTCCCCACCCCCCAGTATTTATTGGCTTGGTAATTGCTTGTTTGGCCTTTTTTGGTTGATTTTTCCTTTGTGCTGTTTGTGTATGTTGGAAACGTTCTTGTGACCGAGTCGGACCCTGCATTGGTCTCGTACGGTGTTTTCCGCTTCGTTCACGCTGTGTTTGTGCAGTTTTGTATGCTGCGTACGCGTCGGTCGCGGTGTATTGTGTTGCTTCGGCTCGGTTTTGTATGCGTGTCGGTCGTACGGCTTGTCCTCCGTCCGACTCGGTCGTGTTTTTCGCGCCTTGCATCGTACTTTGCGGGTTGGAGTTGGCGGGTACGATTCGGTCGGATTTGTTCCGGGTGCGTGTCGGTCGGTTGGATTCGCGTGTTTTTCCGGCCGGATTGCTATTTTCCGAGCGGCTCGGTCGGTCGGCTTGGTTTCCTGACGTGTCGGTCGGATTTATCGCGGCTTGCATCGTACTTGGCGTGTCGGGCGCCACTGGTACGTGTCGGTCGGTATTTTTTCCGGATCCGAGTCGGTCGGTGCTTTTTCCGGCCCGAATCGGAATCGACCCCTTTGAGTTAACACATAAATCACAACCTTTCACAAAATTAGTAATATCCAAGTCCATCAATAGCCACCAAAGCAAATCTCTGATTTTTTTATGGCACCTCATTGTCCAATATGACCAATATGTGCAATAGATATATCTTCTTTCTAACTGTAGCAGGAGGAATAAAACAAGTTCCTTTCATAACAATATCATCCTCAATGGATAATTCATCTTTAATTTTCCCAAAAACTTGTTACTCCTTGGACAGATGCTTTTCAATGAGCCATCCTTTGACAATAAATTATTTCACTTTATGTAACTTATTGCCAATCTGATACACATTAAATCACTCATCCTTGGTTAAAACCTGTCCTAAGGAAAGAACAGCATCCTCCACCTTAGCAACAACACGCTGTTCAATGTCAACAATAACCACACAATGGGGCTGAAAACCCAATCTCGATAAACAATCAGCTCTCAAATTCTGTGGTCCAGGAATTTGCATGACCAAAAAGTTATACTCATATAGCTGAGCCAACAGTCTAATTAATCTTGATGAAGCTTTACCCACACCATTCTTTGACAACAGTGCAATTAAAGGTTTATGATCAGTCCTAAGATGTAAAGGTTTGCCTCTTAAATACATTTAAAAATGCTCCACAGATCAAGCACAAGCTAGTGCCTCATGCTCAAATGTAGAATATTTACATTCTGCCACAGTTAAAGGCCTTGAAGCAAAAGCAATGGTAGATTTCACCTTCCTTTTAATTTGACTTAATGCCGCACTAAACCTGTTGAACTGGCATCAACAGTACAACATTGATTGCAAAATTTGAAAACGTAGATAAAGGTTTAGGGGTTTCACTGGTAGATCTAAGGCCATCTCAAGATGGCCGACAGCTTGGGAGCTCTCTCCAGTTGCTCCCTGGGCTTGGGATCTCTAATCTGAGATAATCTCTGGTTATGCCCTCCCACCCACAGCCATCATCCGGAGCATTGAGAGTCACTGAGGATATATGCAGAATTGGCATCTTCCCAGGAAAAAGACTATTGTCAGATGGAGTCCTGCTCACGAACGCCACGAACACCCTGCCCAAGGAGGTTTCAGCGTGGAGAGTGCGTACATCGTTCGCGGGGGCTGCGGGCATGACTGGCTGACTGGTGAGGAACCGGACGGCAAGAGAAGTGATTAAGACGCTGTTTGGGTTGCCTGTGGTGGGCGATGGCGGAAGCTTTTTGCTGAAAGAGTCCTTGGGCTCATCTCCAGGACTGTGGATCGGCTCCCAGTGAGTTCCACAGGCCCTTGCAGTCTGGAGGCTGCAAGGGTTGGTGCTGCTCTGACGTAGCGACCGTGCTGCTGCTGAGCCTGCGATCAGCTCTTGGTGAGTTCTACAGGCCCTTGTGGCCTGGAGGCACCGGGCTCTGCACTGCCTCTGTGATCTGTTGGTGCTGGTCGGAGGTAGCGGTTCATATGCGGCTGAAGCTACAATCGGCTCCCGGAGGTTGCCAAGGGTTCGCTTGTCCACTCCGGTCCCTTCATTCACTGACTTCCGAGGCCAAAGTTGTTGCATGGGGCTGATTGGTGGCTCCCGTCCTCCTGGTCGGCACAGTGGCCATCTTGCGATCTCTCCTGCATGAGCACTTGTTTCGGCTCTCTAGCCCGCCATCTTGTGATGCCCTTGTTCTCTCCGGGGGCTGCAGTGAGACGGAATGGGGCCTGGGTCCCTGCTTCCTGGGAGGAAGTTCTGTGGGCATGACTCTGTCTGGATTCCCTCGTCCGGGATGAGACCGCTGCCCCCTGCTGTCGGCAGTTCCCAGCACGGCTCAAATGTCTTTGTTTGAAGAGCCAGGTAGAATGCAAACAGATGCTTCAAAGCCATGCTTTGCATTTTTTTTGGAGCTGGTAAGTGGTGTCACTTGTTTACCTCTTTAGGCCCTGTTTGGAGAGCAGGTCTTCCACAGCCTATTTTCACGCTCATGGGCCGACCACCACTTGCAGTCTCCTGCATAGATGGAGTTAAATGCTGCATATTAATGAAGATGAAGAGTGTCCCACATTGCTGACCTCCACTTGCTCCCTAGATGACAAACATTCGATGGTGTCTAGCTGATTCATGGGTCTAGCTGATTCATGGGTCGATCACCCCCATTTTGGATTTGTGGCACCTCCTCTTCTATCCCCCCCTGGCAGCCATCTTGCCTCAGTCTCTTCAATCCCTACTTGTCAGTGTGTCTGTAGCTTCCCATATGCTTTTATATCCACGTTTGTGGGAGTTTATTGACACATATCTTGTGGTATTTAGAATTATTGGAATAGCAAACTGGTATTTTTCAACTGTTACCCATCTCCAGTTGACTAACTCGTAAGCTACATTCACTATTGAAGTGCCCCTGTTCTCCAAATGAGTTAAACTTACTGTTCACTGTGAAGCTATACCCCTCCACAGCGCCTTTCCAGCCTGAAAATTGTTCAACTCATCTTTACCTCTCCTTATCTTACTGGACGACCATATCCAGGCTGTGAACAGCTCTTGCAATGCTCCACCACAAATCCATTGACACTGCACTCGTGAGATATGGCCCCAACTCATGGAGCATCAGCTATCCTAAAAATCTCTTGAATAATGCTAAAAAGAATTTCAAACATAAACTACTTAAACAACTTCCGGAAACACTAATAGCTGATACCTACCAAAGCATGAGCAGCTGCAACAAGAAGACCAACTTCGTCTTCTACTCAAAACGCCCGCAAAGTGGAGAAACATCTTCCTTCTCCACCTACAAATTACTAAATCTATTAGAATCCCCTATGTAACTAAACTCACCACTTCCCCCTCACTAACCTTTAGAGGATAAATCTCCATTTCTATTTTCAGGACAGGAAAAATACTTATACAAGCTACAGACCGTCACCTCACCATCTTTGACCGTCACTTTCCTTCACTTCTCTCTTCTTTAACGAAACATAGTTTGGTGCACTAAAGCCGCCTCCCCTCATTACCCCCGACCAGCAACCCCCCTCCTTGCCTCCACTGACTCGCTATGCACCGCTGCGCCACCCTCTGACAAGATGAGCAACCCTGCAGCCCCCCTGGAAGTGTGCCTACGACAAGACAGATAAAATAACTTCAATCGAACCCACCTTTACCAACAAAACACGGTAACTCAACTTTCTTACTCACACCTTGAGCCACATGGCAACATCCCAAATTCAAGACCGTCTACAACAGAGTCCCCTATGGACTCGACCCTCTCTCCTAATGCTGTCACAACTCAGCCTGCACAAACTGTCTGCCTTTCTAACCTCAATGACACTGGCCTTCCCTTTAACAAAGCTCACTCACCTTCCTTAAACACGAGACCCGACGCTTATCCATCCACTCTCAGAACGGAAACCATCACTGGCAGAATCACCCAGCTCCTGAAACGAATAGAACAAAAACTTGATTTCTTAGCTAAAGACTTCTTGCATGTAAAGAATGACCTCGAGATCCAGGCTAAGTATGCCCACTATCACACCCATGACATGGAGAAGATGTCTCCCTTTCAGGCTCTCCAATTGTCAGCCAACACACCTACTGGTCCTCTACTCCCCTGAGTCGATCGTCCCACAGACCCCACCGAGCCATTAGCCCCATGTCAGCTCGTGAGGCTGAGGAACTCTGCAAATCTTACAGTACACTGAACCAGAAAATGGTCTACAAACCTCCTTCCACAATTTCAGTTATCGTGGGATCAAATAGAATCCCTCGAATGTTCACATTGCCTCGACAGCCAGCTCAATACACCACCATCCAGACACTCAATACCTCTTACAATAGTCCCAGATCTCTAACTTGCATGCTCCGTAACCCCAGATCAGCAGTTAAACATGCAAGAGATATTGCTGAATCTATTCTTGACAAAGAGTCATGACTTAACGAACACTCAACACCCTTACTTGATCTGTTAGCTCCTCCTGGATACTTCATCATTAGACAGGACAGACAAAAGAGAAAAGGTGGTGGAATAGCAATCATTCACAAAGTTGGAATTCATATTTAAACCTTAAAGACCTAAAAATACTCGACTTTCGAATACCTCGGAGTAGAACTCACTGCCAAAGGCACCTCTCCTATCAAACTTCACATCATCTACCACCCTCCTGGTGATCGCACCTTCTTCTTAGAAAAAATAACAGACCTATTAACACGGTTCTCCTTAACCGACTTAAATGACGTGTTCTTGGGCTACTTCAACATTCACTGGAACTACTCTCAAGACACCACAGTCCGTAATCTTACAAACATTTGTGAAATAAACAACCTCAACCAACTCTGCAACAATTGACCCATATCAAAGGTGCCACTCTAGATGTGATTATCACCAAAAATGATCTTGTCTCACTTCGATACATCACTCCCATTGACTGGTCTGACCACCATCTCATACTATTTAATTTAGAGATCCACCTCAGATGCCAACTAACCCCATCCAACAGACCTAAGCACTGGGCTAGGAACCTCTAGCAAATCCCAATAACAGAACTGGATAACAGGATCGATGCCCAACTACAGCATCATCCTCCCACTCACACAGTGGATGACCTCACCGCCCACTATAACACTGTGGTATCTGCTGTTCTTGACCAAGTAGCACCGCTCAAACTTAAACAATCTAAAACAATGTTGGTTCAACTCAGATCTTAACAACGAGAGGAGACAACTCAGACAGTCAGAAAGGTTATGGAGAAGAGACCCCTCTACAGTGCACCTCTCACTTCTAAGAACGGCACGGCTTTCCTATAAGAAACACATCTTTAGAGTAAAAGTCACTTTCTTTTGCAACCAACTTGACCGCACGAAGAACAGACCCAGGAAGCTCTTTAACATTATTAAACGGCAAACTACCATTTCACCCCCCCACGAAACAAAAGCCACCAATGAACACTGTGAAGAAATTGCCAACTTCTTCACTGATAAAGTTGCAAAAATTGAGCATTCCCTCATTCAAGTCACAAATCTGACACCCCTTCCACCCTTCCCCTCTGCCTCTCTCCTCTACACGGCAGCCCCTCCTCTAGACATAACCAAGGACTGTTTGGCCTCTATAAAAACAAATTTCAACTTTGATCTCCCTCATTTGAAAAACAAAGCAAATTGGTCCGAATTTAAACTCATGACAGAAAATTAAGTCTTCAATATAATTGCGAACTTAAAGCCTACATCCCACACTACAGATCCTCTCCCATCCACAATAGTACAAAACCTCAACCATTTCATTGCCCCATTCTGGACTAAAATCATCAACTCATCTGTCTTCTCAGGCAGTGTTCCTGGCTCCCTACAACTAGGCCAAATCACACCCATACTCAAAAAACCAGGGGTCGACCCCAATGACCTCAATAACCTCAGACCTATCACCAACCTCCCCTTTCTAGCAAAAACATTGGAGAAGTGCGTCCTACAACAACTTAACCAACATATAGAAGTATTCATCTCCATGACACCTTCCAATCTAAGTTCAGGAAAGGCTGTAGCACTGAAACTACTATGCTCAATATCTCGGATGACACCTGCAGATCCTTAGATGAAGGTGATCCTTGCCTCCTAATCCTACTTGACTTATCTGTGGCTTTCGATACTTTAAATTGCCCAGCATTACTGGAGACACTCAAGAACTGCACTGGTATCAATGGCACAGTCCTAAGATGGTTCCCTTCTTACCTGCAACATCGCTCACAACAAATAAAAATCAACAACTGTCTCGCGAAACATACACTAGTTCCTCAGGGTGTACCCCAAGGCTCAACTCTATCCCCATCCCTTTTCAATCTTTTCATGGAACCCCTAACTGTTACCCTGAACCAAGCAGGGGTCAAATATCACCTATACGCTGATGACACCCAACTCTATTACAAAATTAAATCACCCAGTGACATCCTAAATCTGAATGCCACAGTAAACAAGATACAATCTTGGCTTAATATCAACCACTTAAAGCTGAACCCCAACAAAACCGAACTACTTCTTTTCTCCCCGAAAAACAACCCTCTACCAATCCAAGTCTGGCTCAAGAATTTGGATGCCCTAAATTGTTCTCTAACACTGTCCAACTCAGCTAAGTCCTTGGGCATCACCCTGGACCAAAACATGTATTAAAGGACCACATCAACAACTCAGCCAAAGGAGCACTCTATACGCTAAAACACCTCAAGAAAATCCAACCTTTCATTCCCCCTGAACATTTTAAGAAGATAGTGCAATCACTAGTCCTCTCAAAACTGGATTATGGAAACGCTATCATCACAGGAACTCCGAAAATTCACCTTGCCCCCTTAAGTTCAGTTCTCAACATGGCAGCCCGGCTACTAACAGGTTGCAAACTTTTTGAGCACATCGCACCAGCCCTCAAGAGCCTGAATTGGCTCCCAATCAAAGGAAGATGTTTCTACAAGACTGCTTGCATCACTCATAAAGCCCTTCACACACATAACCCTAACTATCTGGAGAACAAATTTTCAAAAGCTGGAAGAGCCAGATTTCTAAGGAGCTCCAACTCATTTCTTCTCATACCTTCCAAACTGAAAAAGAAATCCACCTAGATACGCTCATTTTCTGGAAATGCTCCCAGGATCTGGAGCTCTCTGCCGAGAGACCTGTGCTACAACCCTGGCTTCAAACTGGACCTTATACGGCTACTGCCAACAAATACTTTAACTCACACCCTAACTGAGCTTGTTTCCCAACCTCACGCACATTCGGACTTGACCAGGTGCAGTGGTAAATATATTGTTTCAGCTGTCTACTATGTCTTGTACTCTTTTAGCTCATGCTGTTCCTATCCTATGTCTGCATACTGTAAGTACTTTTGCGGCCCAACGTCTTTCTTGTCTGTATTTATGCAAGTACTTCATTCATATGATTTCGTATTATATGTCAAACGCTCTGATATCTTCTGGTCTAGCTAGTGCTATGTAAACATTTTAAATAAATAAATAAGAATCAATTATTGTATCTTTAAGATTATTAAATTCTTGCTTCGACTCACCAGACCATTCAAATTTGGTGATAGAAGCAACATATGAAAATCTCTAAACAATTCTTGAGTAATATTCACCCAAACCTAAAAATGATCTAAATTGATTTTTATTAATGGGTTCTTGAATTTCATGAATAGATTTTATTGACTCTTTCTTAGGTGTGACGCCTTCCTTAGAAATGGAATGCCCCAAATTACCTAGTTAATAGACAATACTTTATCAAGAAGAAGAAAATGATAATCTGCGGTATTAGTATAAACGAGAATGTAGTTGTGAATTGCCACAACCCCATTGATATCCTTAAACAAAGAAAACATACGGTTTTGGAACACCAATGAGGTTGAGGCAAGACCAAAGAGCATCCTCCTGTGTCTAAAAGCACTATCATGTGTAAAAAAACAGGGTAATATGGCCCGAATCATTTGTTAACTCAATTTGATAATAAGCTGCTCTGAGGTCAATTGTGGTAAAAAACTTTGCCCCATCCAATTTTGCTAAAATCTCTTGAATGTGAGGCAAAGCATGACAATCCACCACAATCTGTTTATTCACTGAATGAAGATCCATACACAATCTCAAATCTCCTGTTTTTTTCTTTACTAGAACTATAGAAGATACCCACTCAGAAGTATTCACAGGCTCAATTGCTCCTTCTTTACTCATATTATCAAGCATTTGAGAAAATGTACTTTTCACAGTAATGGGAACATGCCTTCATTTATGTTTAACCGGTGAGGCATTCTGTTTCAATTAAATCCAATGTGTAAAACCAGCAACTTTACCAAGTTCCTTATGAAATAAAGGTTTATGCTTCTCTAAAATATTCTCTAGTCGATCTGACTTATGCTTCACACATTGAACATGCACTTCATCTTCAATGTAAACAGGGCTCTTGGCATTAGGATTGAGAGTTATGCCAAATTTCCCATGATGTCTCCAACTAATACCTGGAAACCATCAACAGCCACATATACTTTCCCTAAAATGCTTCCATGTTGAACTTTGATTTCTGCTACAAAATAGCCTAACATATTATCTCTTTGCCCCCAAAACCAAATACTCTTACATCATTTGGTTCTAAACTCTTGTTGGACCAATTTAAAAAAAAACGTGTCAGCCAAAATAGTGTATGGTGAGTCAGAATCAGCCATGACTTCTAAACTTCTACCATCTTTTTCAATCTTACACAAAGGAGGAACATAAGGTTCTTTATAAATATCATTTTCTTCCATAATACTTTGATTTACAACAGAACTAATTGGTGACCAAACTTTGTTGCCTCCACTATTAATTTGTTTTTCTTCCAAGCCTTCTTCAGTATTATGACTAATGTTCCCACTCTGCACATCTTCACTTACACAAAGCACAACACTCTCTCTTTTACCCTTAGCTGGACAAGACTTGAACTGTGCAGTATGTGTTTTAGACCCACACATTTTCAACAAACTTTAGCAACAAACGTTGGCAGTTGTGACATCTTGTTTCATTTTACTGACTTTCCAAGAAGAACCCTTGGGTAACTGTTTAATCGCTATAGCACCCACTTCAGTAGACATATTTTCCACATTTATAGTCTTAAAGGAGTTAATAGAACGCTAAAACCTTTTTGCAATTTCTATAATCTCTTGCAAAGTTGAATTACATTGCCAAAGAAGATGTTCCTGAATCTTTTTATTGGAACATCTTATAATAAGTTGATCTCTAATATATATATATCTTCTTCTGACCCAAACTCACAATCTGCCACACAAATTCTCAAAGTTGAAATATATGCATCAACTGGTTTGTTTAAAAGCTGATGTCTTGTATAAAAACCTTTCTAACACAATTTGTGGGTCTTCAGTAAACCGTCTTTTAACTCTATCTACAGCTTCTGAAAAACAGTAATAGTCACCAACTTCTACTCCTTGTGGCAAATAAACAGGTGGTAAATGTTCGAAAATATCTTCAGCTTCAATACCAATTAGATTTAATAATAATGCCTTGTTCCTGTCAGGATCAAAAGAATTACCATTAATGGCTAACATGAAATTTTAAAATTGTCTTAGCCGTTTGTCCCACTTCATACTGGGTTGATTAGGAGTCATAAAAATAGAGGTGGAGGAGTACCCAAAAAACACTCATGGTTATAGTGGCCAATATAAAACTTAAAGATGTGGAAAGGTGTGCCTATCACTGATGACAAGCAGAATTTACAAAAATAAAAAATAAAAATGAACACCAACCTCACCAAATTGTGCTCTTAAAAGAAAACAATAATCCAACAAAGGTGTGCCTGTCACCGAGTTGATTTGACTGAAGAGCCGTTGAATGACCACCACTCTTAATTAATAGGTGCAAATAAAAGAATAGTACAAAACAGACTAGAAGATAGTCACTTTCCTGCATGTGATAAACTGATCACAATTTCCTCTCAAGATGGTTGAAATGTTTACATTCGTAAGTGCATAAGCCAGCATGAATCACAAGAAAATCATCAGCTGTTATCCTCAGTTTTCACTCAAGTTGGCCGTGACGTTTATGTTCGTGCATACATAAACTAGCATGAGTCACACTGGCTGTTACCCATATGATGGCCACAACCATATGCTCTTGCGTGCGTGAAATAGACTGTACACACAAATACAGGTTTCTTTTGAGATGGCCGCCAATTGATGCTGTGTCACCACAGACCCGCTGCATACATCAAACGTGCAAGTGTGTTTCCTCAATCACTGCCTGACAGTGATCCCAATTCAAAATGTGCTGTTACAAATGAAAGAAAGCACACATGCACTTTCCTTTCACGTAGGGCTTAAAACCACAGCCAACAAACAGTCATCCTGCAGCCAACATGGATCCTGTAAAAATTTTCCTCAACACTTGGAATGGTGGAAGCTCTCTGGCACGGTTAACCACTGGTCTATTCGTTGCCCAAATTGTTGTAATGAGGATGCCAGTACTCTTGAAGGTAAGTACTGCATTTACTGACGCATCCACCCCAGTCAGAAGTAAAAGCCAACTGACTTGGAATGTAGAACGGAGTATAAGAAAAGCAAACACAGCCAGTGAACAACAAGGAACATTTCTACCTTAACATTCTATGCTTACATTCTAATCTTACCAATACTACACCTCCGTAAAGAAGTTTATAGAAAATGCAATGGGATTTTGCACTTTGTTCTCGGCTCACGTTTGGCAGGTCACCCAAAACTTTCCATGCACTAAATAAGCACAAAAGAGCACTTTTTTGGAAAGTTTTGCGGAGATTTATCAAATAGTGCCAAAGTTATTAGCATCACAAAAAAAGCATTTCCTATGGAAACACTGACCTAACTATAACTACCCAGTGGCGACGGCCACAGTTACTGGGTAATATATATATATATATATATATATATATATATATATATATATATATATGTATATATGCTCCTGCAGCATTTATTTAAACTATATATAGGCTTTAAATCCAATGCATTTTACATGGACAGTTGTATTACGCGTAACGCGAAAATGGGCAGTCGAATTTTGCTGAAATTTGCCAGCATTAGATATTAGGCTGCGCAGATGATTGTGTGGGGTACAGCGGGTAAGTAGTGTAAGGATTTTTTAAGTTTAAGGATTTTCATTTCAGTGATCTTGTAGCACAATACTACTAAAAGTAGTACGGAAGCCCAAAAAAATAAACTAGATTGCAAATGTAAAGTGTCAAATTTCTTACATGAACAACTGATAGACCCATTTATGGTCACATGCTAATGGAAACCTATAAACAAATACATAATGAATAGAATAAATCTTAATCTACTTACATTTTCTTTGCATGCTTTCATGCTCACAAAATAAAACTGGCCCAAAAAGATAAAAAACCATCTTTCTTATGCACCCCTGTGTAACAAAATGGAAAATTGACCTAGCAGTGAGCCACACAAACTTCTATTTGAAGGACATGATACTCGGCTACTAGGAAAAAAAGAATAATCAACATTTTTATAACAATAACAATTACAGTGAATGCCTTTCATTCACTTTGGCCTTCATATGTAGCACAATCCTACTAGAAGTAGCAAGGAAGCCCAAAAATAAACTAGACTGCATATGTATGTTTCAAAATTACTACATGAATAACTAAAATACACATTTATAGTCACATGATTATGTAAACCAATAAACAAAATAAATAACAAATGCAATAGATAAAAAGAAAGAAATCACATTAAATTTGATTGCCACTCTGTAGCTATAGTTAGCATTCTGAAAGATAGGAATTCCTTGAATATAAGATTTAAATGAAATGTGGCAGGATTATACATTATGGTGCAGAGGTGATGCTTTTGGGTACTGCAGTTAAGTAGGGTAAGTATTTTTTAAGTTATAAGGCATTTAAACTTAGTGATATCTGTCACCATGGTACTTTAGTGGAATTTCACAAACTTTTGTATAACTACCGCAGTACATGGTTGCAAACTTACTTAAAAATATCCCAAAAAATATATAAATACATTTCCCTACCTACTACCACTTTAATAAAGTGGTACTAGGTAGGGCATACTACTTACCTATATCTAAGGCCCTAACACTGAACACAGCCAAAGTGTAGAAAAAACAATATGGCTGCCTTTTCATTCTTTAAAAACAGCCATTACCCAATTATATACTGGCTTGTCATCGCCATGTACCATGGTATATTGCAAAGTTATCACGGTATACAATGGCCCAAACTACAACTAAGTACTAGCTGTATTATTGGATTGTGGTACCCTTGAGTCACTCATAGTGTCACATGGGCAATGCGATACTCAAGTTAGATTTACAAAGGAACACAAGGTCACCATGCATGGCCCTGCATTGATTGGCACGTTTGGAGAAACGCAAGGCAGCACAATTTGCTGTTTTGCGTTACTCTGCACCATGTAACCTATTTTGCTGCTAAATCTGACATACGTCGGTATGCCACGCCACTGGAGCAACTCCACTATATGCTATTCCACTCTACGCCACTCCACTCTACACTATTACACTGAACGCAACACCACTGTATGCCACTCCAGTCTACGACACTCCACTGAATGCCACTCCACATGACACTACTCCGCTCTACACTGTTCCACTCTAGGCCATTCTACTGTACGCCACTCCACTCTATTCTATTCCACTGTATGCCAGTCCACCCTACCACACTCCACTGTACGCTATTCCACTGTATGCCACTCCACTGTATGCTACTTCACTTTATGCCACTCCAGTGTATGGCATCCAATCTATGCTAATTCATTCTACATTATTTGATTGGACCCCATTCCAATGTACACCACTCCACTGTATGCTATTACACTCTACCCCATACCACTGTATGCCACTCCAATTTATACCACTCCATTATACGCCACCCCACTGCAAGCTACTCCACTATACACTATTACACTCAATGCCACTCCCCTGTACAACACTCCGCTCTATGGCATTCCACTCTGTGCTATTACACTTTACACAACTCCACTCTATGCCAGTCGACTCTACGCTATTACACTGTATGCAACTCCACTCTACGCCTCTTCAGTGTACACCACTCCACTGTATGCCACTCCGCTATACGCTGCTCCAGTATATGCTATTGAACTCCATGCCATTCCACTGATGCCTCTCCACTCTATGCTATTCCTCTGTATGCCACTCCCCCGTATGCTACTCCACTCTACGTCACTCCATTGTATGACAGTCCACTCTACCACACTCCATTCTACACTATTCCATTGGACGCCACTCCATTGTACGTCACTCCAGTGCATCATATTTCACTCTTCCCCATTCCAGTGTATGCCACTCCAGTCTACACCACTTCATTGTACGCCACTGCACTGTACTTTGCTCCACTATATGCTATTCCAGTCTACGTCACTCTACTGTACTATACTACACTCTACGCTGTTCAACTGTATGCCACTCCACAATACGCTACTCCACTCTATGCCACTTCAGTGTACACCACTCCTCTCTACGCCACTAAATTCTACACTAGTCCATTGGATGCCACTCTACTCTGTTCCACTCCACTATATGCTATTTCACTCTACCCCACTCCAGTGTACACTACTCCAGTCTACACCACTCAACTCTACGTTATTCCGCTCTACGCTTTTCCACTCTATGCTATTGCACTGTAAGCCACTCCACTGTACTCCACTCAACACTATTTCACTGTATGCTACTCTATTCTACATTAATCCACAGTACTCTATTCCACTCTACGCCACTCCACTGTACACCATTGCATTCTATGCTATTCCACTCTATACCACTCCACTCTTCTACATTCCACTGTACACTATTCCACTGTATGCTACTCCACTTTATGGTAATACACTCCACCCCACTACAGTGTACACCACTCCACTCTACGCCACTCCATTGGATGACACTCTCCTCTACTCTATATAACTCCACTCTATAAAACTCTACCACACTTCATGTCCCTCTATGACATTCTACTCCACCCTACACCTGTACACTCCACTGCCCAGCTCTAGACTCCACTCTGTGCCTGTACATTCCAATGTACAACACTCTATTCCACTATACAACACTTTTCTATACGACACAGCACTCTGCTCTACTGTAGTAGACCCACTCCAATTTATAACAGTTTACTACCTACGCTTTGCTAGTACACTCCACTCCATGCCACTCTACTCTATGACACACCAACATACTCTATTATACTTTACTCCACACTGTTACACCACTCCACTTGACTCTACTGCACTATAGTAGACTTTACCTAACTCTATGCTACTGTACTACAATTCACTCTACGCATCTCCACTGTTTCACATGCTACTGTACTCTATAATTACTCTATGTAACTACACTCGACAACACTCTACTACACTGTATGCCACTCTCTGACACTTTACTCCTGTCTTTACTCCTTCACTCCACTGTACAACTGTGTACTATACTGTATGCCACTGTACAACACTCAACTCTACAACTCCACTATATGCCACTCCACTCTTCACTACTCAATGCCATTGTACTCTATAACACTGTATGCCACTCCACTATACCACACTCTACAACACTGTACTGTAATGTACACCACTCTACTCTACAAAAATCAAATAGACTGTATGCCAGTCTACATCACTTTCCAATACTGGACGACACCCCACTGCTCTCTACTGTGTACGATACTCCAATTTATGACTCTTTACTCGACTGTATGCTTCGTCACTCCACTCTACTGCACTCTACACCCCAATAGTCTACAACACACCACTCCACTCAATGACACTGTCCTCCATTCTACCCTACCCCAGTCCAGTGTACTCCACTCCACTATATTCTACTCTACTACACTTTATCCCACTCTACGCCACTGTTCTACACTCTATGTCGCTCCACTGTCCGGCACTCTGCTCCACTGTATCCAACTTCACTCTACAACACTGTACTACACTCTATGCGCTCTACTGTACTACACTGTAGGACCGTTGACGACACGCCACTCAACTTCTCTGTACGATACGCCACTCCACTATATGACACAGCACTCCACTCTACTCCACTCTCTTCCATTGTACTCTACAGCACTCCACTTGACGATACTCCACTCTATGACACTCTACTTCACCCTACTTCACTCTAAAACACTCTACTCCACTCTATGACAGTTTACGACACCCTACTCTACTGTTTGACACACCATTCCTCTGTACAACTCGCTGTTCCAGTCTACGACACTTGACTCCACCGTATGACAGACCATGGCACTACACAATATAACACTTTACTACACTGTAAAATATGCTACTACACTCTACTCTACTCCACTCGATTCCACTCTACAGTACTCTCGTCCACTGCACTGTACGACACTCCACATAATAACTCTACGATTTGAAACACATTTTTAATTTAAAAAAATAATAAAATAATGATATTCAATGAAAAAAACTAAAGTTAAAATTTAATTATAGTTAGGAAAACTTATTTTCCCTATACAAACCAAGTTTAAACTACACAAAACTTTAAACATTTTAAAGTTATAACTTTCATTTACAATTTATCCACTACCTTCAGCAGAGTGTTATAGAGTGTAGAGTGTAGTGGCATAGAGTGAAGTTCACTGGAGTAGAGTATCATATAGTTCAGTGTTGTCGAGTGTAGTGTAGCAATAGAGTGGCAGAGGGTCTCGTAGAGTGTAGTGTTGTACAGTGGAATATCATTATTTGTGAGAACACAGTGCATGGTAGAGTTGTGAGTTATAGTTAGGGCCTTATTATGAGTTTGGCGGTCTGATTGCTGTAGGACCACGTCCGTCCGCGTCAGCAGCCCACAACGCTGCCGGTCCAAAGATCGCTGTACTATGAGTTGACCACAGTGCCGGCGGTGTGGAGGCAGGGATCTTGCAGCAGTGGTGAGTATTTTTCCAAAATATAACGATGCTCATGTGTGCGTTTCGACTGCAGATGTATTCGATGCATGATATATGTGGAATAATACCATATACCCATTACAGAGGTTCAACCCATATGTGGGCAGTCCTGGCAATGCGTATGTGGTTTGAAAAGGACTCACCTAAAAATCGCTGCAAACAGGGTTGTAATCCTCGGGATGAAGAGTCTGCTGCCAAGGGGGGACCTGGAGAAAGGGATCCACGTCAGAATCTGTCTGGAAGAAGAAGAAAGGGGTGAGTATGCACCCCAAGTCCTTTCTCACCGCCACCTTGAAGCAGGCGGTCGGACCGCTGCGGTCCACTTGAGGAACAGGCAACTTGTAATACGACAGCGGTGCAGCTCCCCTGTACCGCCCGATGGCAGCTGCCTTTCCCTGACCGCAAACCCAGCGATCAGGGTCTGCTGGCTGTCCCAGCGGTCTAGCTGCGTTCTTCGCAAAGCTATTCTGCCCAACTCGTAATACGGCGGTCTGACCACCGAGCTCGCCGCACTCAGACAGTCACCGCCGATACAACGATCCATTTGACTGCCAAACTCGTAATAAGGCCCTTAGTGTTGTCTGGTTAGTGAGATGAAAAGAGGTGTAATGAGGACCACTACTTATAATAATTGGAAGTTGGTGGATAAATTGTAAATTAAAGTTATAAGTTCCAGGGTCCTGTAATGGCTGCCAGCAACATTTTTCTCATGTTGCTGGCAGCCAATGAGAGTGCTTGCTGATTGGGAGTCTAGGAAATATATATAATATACATATATATATATATACACATATATATATGTGCCTTCATTTGAATAAAGCAATACCAACCTGATTGAGGGCTCTTTCTGTTGGGGTAAACTTTGCGATTTGTATTTTACGGCTGACCCAGCCGTGGAAGGAGCCCCGCTGTGTGCTACAGACCCATGCGACGTCATCCGGCGTGCACAGCTTGGGACAGAAATTAATGCAAGAAATTAAGGCAGGAATGTGCAATATCAGAGGTGCATTGATTACAGCAACCCACTGTGGACATTTATTTAATTTTTGATTTTGAATTTCAACGAGTTTGTGTGCCAGCTCACTGAAGCAATACCAGTTGTGACCACAGATCCCATAATGCCGTGAGAATGGCCACACCCACTGGGGCGGGAGATCTTATTTATCGTAGATGCAACAAAGGCTCGCAAAATCCTGTTGGAAGCCTCTGAAGAAGTGCTACGATCACGAAACGCGTCAGGCTTCAAGACTTGCGATGGATCAACTGATCTCTTTTACTGCAGCCTTCATTTGAATAAAGCAATACCAACCTGATTGAGGGCTCTTTCTGTTGGGGTAAACTTTGCGATTTGTATTTTGCGGCTGACCCAGCCGTGGAAGGAGCCCCGCTGTGTGCTACAGACCCATGCGACGCCATCCGGCGTGCGCAGCTTGGGACAGGTGCAAGAAATGAAGGCAGGAATGTGCAATATCAGAGGTGCATTGATTACAGCAACCCACTGTGGACATTTATTTAATTTTTGATTTTGAATTTCAACGAGTTTGTGTGCCAGCTCACTGAAGCAATACCAGTTGTGACTAAAGATCCCATAATGCCGTGAGAATGGCCACGCCCACTGGGGCGGGAGATCTTATTTATCGTAGATGCAACAAACGCTCGCAAAATCCTGTTGGAAGCCTCTGAAGAAGTGCTACGATCACGAAACGCGTCAGGCTTCAAGACTTGCGATGGATCAACTGATCTCTTTTACTGCAGCCTTCATTTGAATAAAGCAATACCAACCTGATTGAGGGCTCTTTCTGTTGGGGTAAACTTTGCGATTTATATATATATATATGTAGGGGGCACGGATAATAGGAACTATATATATATACATACATATATACATGTATATGTATATATATATATATATATATATATATATATATATATATATATATATAGTTCCTATTATCCATGCGCCCCTCCCCTTAATTATACAAAAAAACCCTGGAAGTGAGGTCCTTTGCCCCTTAGTGACTCGGGGAGGGGACCGTGTACTACCCTCCCTTTGATAATAAAATTTGTCCCTGGGCAATGGGATTGTGGCTTGGGGAGGGGGCCGCGCACCGAAGGCCATGCACAGTGGTGTTGGCTTTACGTATGGTAATAAAATATTACTTTTTGTTAAAAAAAATCAACCCAGAAATTCACTGAAAAACAAAGGTTAAAGTGATATAGTTAGGTGAAAATTTCAGGCAATCAATAAGTAATCTTATAAAGCGAGAATACTCACCCATGAAGGTCTCAAGGTGCTGAGGGGGGTGGTGGATCTGTGGTTCAGTTGAAGAGCCAGGACTTGAGGTCCTTCCTGTATTGCGGAAGCGATGGGGATTACCTGAGGTGCAGAGGCAGGGAGTTCCAGGTCTTCGCAGCGAGGTAGGAGAAGGATCTTCCTCCAGCCGGGGTCTTGCAGATCCGTGAGATGGTGGCCAGGGCCAGTTGGGCAGAGCAGGGAAGTCTGTTGGGAGCGTAGAAGGAGAGGCGGTGGTTGAGGTATGCAGGTCTAGTGTTATGGAGGGCTTTGTAGGTGTGTGTGAGGAGCTTGAAGGTGATTCTTTTGTTGACAGGTAGCCAGTGAAGGTCTCTCAAGTGGCTGGAGATGTGGCTGCGACGTGTGATGTCCAGGATGAGTCTGGCAGTGGCATTCTGGATGTTGTGCATTTTTTTGGGGAGTTCCTGGGTGGTGCCGGTGTGGAGTGCATTGCCATAGTTGAGTCTGCTGCTGACCGTTTTCCTGGACTTGGTGTGGACCCACTTGACGATCTTACGAAGCAGGCGGAGTGATTGGTAGCAGGAGGATGAACTGGCATTGATTTGGCGGTCATAGAGAGGGAGGGGCCCAGGATGATAGCGAGGTTTGGTGCATGGTCCGTGGGTGTGGGGGGGTTCAGAGCGCTGCAGGCAACCAGGAATGATCCCAGGCGGAGGGGGAGGAGCCCAGAATGAGGACTTCGGACTTGTCTGAGTTAAGCTTTAGGGAGCTGTCCTTCATTCAGGTGGCGACTGCCTTCATTCCATGGTGGAAGTTGCTCTTGGCGGCTGTGGGTTCATCTGTGAGGGAGAGAATCAGCTGGGTGTCGTTGGAGACAATGTTGAGTCTGTGGCTTCTGACAATCTCTGCAAGCGGGGCAGTGACAACGTAGTGTTTTAAACTAAAAAAACACTGAAATTCACCTGTTATAGCTATCTCAAGTAACTATAACGCTTGCCCTAAAGTAACTATAACTCGCCTCCTCGCCATGCACTGCTAATTACCTGACAGATTACATCACTCATGACATGTCTATGACATAATTGTTAACGTGACTGCAACATCTGAAATTACATCATTGATGACAAGACTGTGCATGTTGGGGGCACTCTATAGTTACTTTAAGCCATGAGTTATAATTATTTTATGTTGTCACTGAAATTTTCACCTAACTATGATGTTACTTTAACCTTTGCTTTTCTTCAGTTAGGATCTAGTTTCCATAGGAAAAGGGTTTTTTGTTTTGCTAATAACTTTGGCGCGTTTGACGAATCTTCACAAAATTTTCAAAACTAGTGTACCAGTCACTTCAGCTGCTGTCTGGAAAGTTTCGGGTTGATTCGTCAAGCAGGGGCCAAGAAAAAGGGAGGTCCCGAAACACATTTTCCCAAAGCAATTTCCCATAGGGATTTTAGACACGACTACAGCCTGAACCACTATAACGAATTACATCAAATTTGGCAGAAAGCTGGATCTTGGTCCAGAAAGAGAGATTTTTGTAATTTGGTGTACATCTGTTGAATAGTTTCGGAGTTATTAAAGAAAAAAGATTTATGTATATCTAGAGACGCGGATCCACATGCCAACAGCAATGTCGTGATTGGCTGCCACCACTTCAACCAGGAAGTGGTGGCAGCTATCTTGGGACTCGGACTCAGTCACCAAGAAAAAAGGCAAAAAGAGTTCCCAAGGGGGCAGGGTAGGAATACCCTGACCCACTAGTCCTGGTGGTGGGGCCCCACTTGGGGCCAAAAACATTTTTTTCAAATGTTGCTTTGAATTTGCGGAGGATCGGCGGCAATTTTTTTTTTTAAAACAAGTGCGGTCTCTCACGCTTGTTTTATTTTTTTTATTTTTCGCCCTCTGGGTGGGCCAAGTCCAGGGGGGCACAATAGATATATTTGGGGCAAGGGGCACCAGTGGCACCCTTGCCGAGCCGATTTTGCCCCCGGGGACCCCATTCCCTGGTGCCTGGTGTTCTGAAAACAAGTGGGAAGGTGGCACAGGGCTCCCCTCAGGGCCAATTTTGGCCCTGGAGAACCCTTCCTGTAGTGCTTGGCTATAATCAAAAAGGGAGAGGGGGGCTGCAGCCCCCCAGGCCAGTTTTGACCCTGGGGACCCCATTCCACAGGGCCCGGCCGCAACTACAAAGGGAAGGGGAACCGCATGGCCCCCCTCCCTGAGTCATTAATGCTCCTGGGGACCCCATCCCCCAGGAATGGATCATATGCTATTTCCCGTATTCCTGTATATATATGTAAAGTGAACTATGTGACAATTTTGCTGGGGTTCATACAAGGGCACTAGATATTTGGGACCTGCAGTCATGGACTAGATTAAAGTCCTTTGATTGACCAGCCATGAGGACAGAGCTCTTCAGTTATTCCATGCCTGTTCATTTGGCGAAAGCTGATTTATTGGCTGCACAGTACTGGTGATGGACAATCATCGTAGCAGACATGTCTTATGTGAATGTAAGAGGTGTAAGTTACATTTGGCTGCTGATAGCTGAGTATTATGGTGTTAGTATTAGTGTGGACCAGAAATGTTATGTATGACCATACATAACTACATAATACCCCAGCAAAGCAAATGTCAGCCCTCCGTATTTTACCAGCGTGTTCAAAGTAGTTTGCTGGTAGGGTTGTTTTCAATCTGTGGATTGTAAACTAAAGACTGAGCTTGAGAGTGCGACTGTCTTTACAGGTTCTGTTGCCAGGACATGTGATGCTTTAGTTGCCTTCAAAATAGCCATGTTTTCCACTGTCGTTTTAAGTTTATATGCTTCTGGATGCTTCAAATGCTGCCCGATAGGGAGTCCCAGAGCTTGGCGGCTTTTACTGAGAAAGCAGTGCCTCCTATGTATTTCTTATGGTAAGTTGATATGATGATCAGTGGTGCAAGCCTGGAGTGCAGTGTCCAGATTTGTTTGTATTGCTTGAACTTAGCTTGTAAATATAGTAGTTCTTGTCCTTGGAGGTTCTGGAAAAAAGAACATGCCTTGAACTTTCCTCTTCTAGCTATAGCAAGACGGGAGTCATGTGTTCTCTTAGGTGAAGGCAGAGAAGGAGCCTTGCAGCAGCATTTTGGATGAGTTGTACTTTGCATATGATGAATGCGGTGCGCTAACGTATAGGCTGTTGGTGTAGTCAAGCTTGGAGATTATCCAAGGTATGGGAGGATGCAACATAGTGTTTTCATTGTGTGGATGGCATTCTTTTTTACTTTGTTAACATGTGGCATATATATATATATATATTCACGCTCCTTGTTGTTCCCTTCGGTGAGAAAGCACTCGAACACCCACACTAGACTGAATGTCTTATTTAATAGGTATAGATGTCGCCAGCAAGCCAAACCCTTTCACAGCAATGCTGAGATGCCTGACGCATTTCAAATGTCTTCCTCAGAGGCTGTAGCGGCAAAGAAAGTGTAAAGTCCGGTCACACCCTCTCCAGCTGCTGTGGAGTGCGTTTTTGTCTTTGGGACACTAGGAGCATATATATATATATATATATATATATATATATATATATATATATATATATATATATTTCCAAAAGTTGCCCAAAAGCTTGAGAACGCACTCAACAGCAGCTATTCAGAAGAATCTTTATTTGAGGGGAACCGGCTTTTCAGTCCTGACTCAATGCGCCTGACCAGTTTCGGAGCCCCCTGCTCCTTAATCATAGGCATGGCATAGCTGGTATCCGCAGGTAACTCCAAGCATTTAAAGCCACATGCTGAATTCTATTAGTTATTGCCCCCAGTGGGCCGTTCAGGTATGATTGTCTCCAAGCAGACTACAAAGTCTAGCATGCTTTGCAAGAACGTGCACCTGAATGGCCCACAGGGACGTTATAGTTAGGTTCAGATACTACACACACAAAACCATTGAAATTTAGCAGTTATAGTTATACTTATCTCAAGTAACTATAACTCTTGCCCTAAGGTAACTATAACTCGTGCCCCCGCCATGCACCGTTTTCTCATCAATGATTTTACTGCAAATGTTGCAGTGATATTATCATTAATGTTATGGAAGATGCCATGAGTGATGTAATATGTGGGGTAATTAGCAGTGCATATCAAAGGTGTGAGTTATAGTTACCTTAGTGCACGAGTTATATTTACTTGAGTTAACTATAACTATAACTGCTGAATGTCTTTGCTTTGGTGTGTGTAAAATCTGATCCTAACTATAACGTCCCTGTAGCCTTCGGTTTTTTCAGTTAAGTTCTAAGGTTTTTTACATATTATTTCCTAACTATAACGTCGCTGCAACCTTTGTTTTTTTCAGTGAATTTCAGTTTTTTTGTGCTATGTCCTAACTATAACATCCCTGCAACCTGGTTGTGTGAGTGTGTGTGACTGGCTGTGTGGGTATGTAAGTGGGTGTGTGACTAGGTGTGTGGATCAGTGAGTGAATTTTTAATTTTTTAATTTGGGTCTAGATCCATGAATCCACCCACATCCATGAGGATCTACGGATCCTCTTGTGGTAAAAAAAGGTTTCTGGACAATTTCTTGCCCATGAGGGGTCCCTCACAGGCCCCTCCTTTAGTCCTATGGAGTCTGGGTACCTCTACCCTGACCCCTTCTATCACTTTTTAACTTTATTTTCCCCACTGAGAACTGAGTCCATATCAACAAAATGGCGGCCTCAACTTTACTGTCAGGTTGCGGCCAGCCAATCACGGCATTGCTGTTGAGTTGTTTCACGATTCTGAGGAGGATCCACGTGGCTAGATGCACAAATTAGTTTTTCCTTTGAAATTTCAAGAACTACTGAACGAATTTACACCAGATAACAAAAGGTCGTTTTCTGGACCAACATCTAGGTTTCTGCCAAATTTGGTATAAATCTGTTCAGAGGTACGGGCTGTAGTCGTGTCTAAAATTCCTATGGGAATTAACATGGGAAACGCACTTTTTTGGCTCCCCCCCTTTTCTCTATGGCGTCGTTTGACAAATCCTTCCAAAATTTTTAAAAATAGTATGACGCTTACTCCAGCTGCTGTCTTGAAAGTTTTGCAGTGATCCGTCAAGGGGGGGCTGAGAAAAAGGGGGGTCCCAAACCACTTTTTTCCCTATGTTAATACCCATAGAGATTTTAGCCATGACTACAGCCTGAACTGCTGAATGGAATTACACCAAATGTGGCAGAAAGGTGGCTGTTGGTCCAGAAAGCGTCCTTTTTGTAAATTGGTATAAATCTGTTCTGTAATTTTTGAG
This sequence comes from Calotriton arnoldi, assembly GCA_963921515.1. NCBI lineage: Eukaryota > Metazoa > Chordata > Amphibia > Caudata > Salamandridae > Calotriton > Calotriton arnoldi. The sequence continues at coordinate 21,053 of CAWUFW010024644.1, read as the reverse complement.
ACATTAAGATAAAACCAATTTGTATATTCAGGGACGCGAAGGCTCTGAAAAACCCTCCCGATCTCATGCTGAGATCTGATTGGCTGCCAACTCTTCAAACCAAGAAGTGTTGGCTGCCATCTTGGGACTCGGCTTGAGCCGAGTCCCACAAAAAATGTTTAAATAAATGAGAAGGGGGCACCTTAGAAATACCCTGACCCCCTAGGTCTCTTGGGAGGGGGGGTCCAAGAGGGACCCCGCCAGAGCAAAAAAACATTTTTTAAATGAAAACTTTTGGTGGGAGCCGCTCTGGAGCCACAGCTCCCGTCAAAAAAAAAGAAGCAGAGGCTCCTGCACTTCTTTTCTAATAGGCCCCTGGGTGGGCCATGTTCCAGGGGCATGAGAACTTATAAATATGTGGGGGTGCCGGCACAGCACTACCCATTCCCGGGGACTGCCGCCTCCCTGGGGAAAACATTTAAATAAATGTGGAAGGGCCCATGCGGCCCACTCGCAGCCCCGAGGAATGCCACCTCCCTGGGGCCCTATGAAAATATAAATGAGGGTGGGCCAGATGGACCCGCCCTTGCCCCGAGAACTGACACCTCCCTGGGGCTAGTCATATTAAATTAATACAGGGGGCCCGCACAGTGCACCAACAGCCCCGGGGACTTCCACCTCCCAGTGGCAATTTATTCCATTTATGGGGGGGGGCGTGGACCCCCCTGCAGCCCCAGGGATCGCCACCTTCCCAGTGCTGAAAAAAATGAATGTAGAGGATCCATTGTGGACCCCTGGCCCTGGGGACTGCCACCCCCCTAGGACTGGCTCCTGCTATGTCCCTGGGGGCCCACCCCCGGAACATAGCTCTTTACTATGGCTTAGCATGAGCTTTCATCGCTCCGACAAAGCTACAGTAAACAGCTGAGAAACTTGCTGGAAACGGAGCATTCATTTGTTTCCCTGTCTGCTGTCAAGCGAGCAGGAAAACAGACAAATTGCTTTCATACACAGAGAGCTACATATTTAGCAGCGTCCTGTGTCTGAAAGCAATATCGGCTCCTGCAGGGATCCGGAAGGGACCGTGGGGACCTTGAGACTACCCCATGGTCCCAATGCAAACTGGGTACCCTGGGGGCACCCAAGAATAATGGCCAGGCCGGAAGGATGAGGTCCCCAGGGCTGAAATCAGCCTGTGAAGGGAGGGATAGGCAGCCCCCTCCCCTACTATAAGTATAATTTGAAAAAAGGCCGGGCTCAAAAGGATGGGGTCCCCAGGGCCGAAATCGGCCCAGGGAGGGACGCCGCACAGCTCCCCTTCCCTATTCTAATTGTTTTTTTAAAAAAGAGGTCTGGCTCCGGGGTATTGCGCCCCCAGGGCTGAAATCAGCCCGGAGAGGCGGGCCACATGGCCCCCTCCCCAAATAAAATGTAAAACAAAAAGTCACTGGAAGCCCGCCCCCTTTCTCAACCACTATGCACAAGGGCCTCCTGGTGCACAACTTGTTGGGGGATGAAGTCCCCTTGGCTAGTGAGGGTCTTTGGGGGCCAACAACCTCTACTGTTATTTCCAATAAGTCCCACCCAGCAGGATTGCTGAGAACTTGTGGGAGGCCCACCCCCTTTCTCCACCACTCTGCAAACACGCCTCCTGGCACACTACTGGTTGGGGGATGAAGTCACCTTGGCTGCTGAGGGTCCTTAGGGGCCAACAAACCCTCCAGTAAGATCCACACAGCGGGGTTTCTGAGAGATTATCAGAGGCCAAGTCCCCTTACTCCACCACTCTGCAAAGGTACCTCTTGGTGCATTGCTTGTTGGGGGATGAAGTCCCTTTGGAGGCTGAGGGTCCTTGAGTGCCAAGAAGCCCTCCTGTTACCAGCAATAAGTTCCACACAGCGGGATTGCTGAGAGCTGGTCCTCTTTCTCCACCACTTCGCAAACGCGCCTAGTAGTTATAAAACCATTGAAATTCACTTAAAAACCAAAGTTTAGAGGGAACATATATCTAGGAAATAGATTTTTTTTAAACATAGAAATTCACTGAAAAAAACAAAGGTTACAGGGACCTTATAGTTAGGTAATAAAATTATAAAAACATAGAAATTCACTGAAAAAACCAAAGGTTACAGGGACGTTATAGTTAGGCTCAGATTTCACTCGTACAAAACCATTGAAATTCAGCAGTTATAGTTACCTGAGCTAACTATAACTTATACCCCCACAAAGCACTGCTTATGACCTCACATATTACATCACTCATGACATGGTCAGTGACATCACTGATGACATCATTGATGACATCTCAATTGACACCACTGTTGACATCATCCACAAAACTACTCACACACCCACTCACATCCCTATACAACCTTTTGTATGCCTACTCACACACTCACACAACCACTCACATACCCATTCACAGACCAATACCGGTACTCACACACCCACTCACTCCTCCATAGAGCCACTCATACACCCACTAATTCACTCATACAGCCACTCATACAACCATTCACACATTCAAACAGCCACCCATACAATCAGTCACTCCCCCACACAGCCACTCACACAGTCATACAGTCGCCCATACAACTACTCACACACAGACGTATTCACCTATACTGCCACTCATATACCCACTCACACACCCATACAGCCTCTCAACACACTCCCATACAAGCACTCCCACTCACTCACCCATACAAGCACTCACACACTCACTCACATACCCACACAACCATTTTTATACCCATTCACACATCCATACAAGCACTCCCATATCTGCTCACTCATCCAGACAGTCGTTCACGCAGACACTCTCCAATACAGCCATTCACATACCAACTCACTTAACCAAACACTCACTCAATCAGCCACTCACTCACCCATACAGCCACTTGCACACGCAGTCACTTACTCATACAGCCATTCAGACACCTATTCACTCACCCATACAGTCACTCACACAGCCACTTACCCATACAGCCACTGACACACCTACTCACTCACCAACATAATCACTCACACACCCACTCACTCATCCTTACAGCTACTCACATACCTACTTTTACACCCATGCAGCCACTCACACTCACAGCTACTCACATACTGACTTATACACTCACACACCCACAAAACCACTCACACACCCATACAGCCACTCACACACCCACAAAATCACTCACACACTCACTCACACACCCATCCAACCACTCAGATTCCCACTCACACACACATACAACCACTGACACAACCACTCACACACCTACAGACCTAGGCAGAAATCCATGCACTCACACACCCATACAGCCACTCACACGCTGACACAGACTGTCACACACCCACTCTGATCACACGTTAGAGGTAGTATCACTCATTAGTAGTACAACTAGTATACTAATCTAACTCTTGTAGTAGATTAGTATGAATGTCTAGCACCCATACACTCTTAAAAACACTTACACTCATTTGATGATATCATGAGAGATGTCATTTGAGATTTCATCAGTGATGTCACTGACTATGTCATGAGTGATGTAATATGTGAGGTCATAAGCAGTGCATTGCAGGGACGTAAGTTATAGTTAGTTCAGGTAACCCTAACTGCTGAAATTCAATGGTTTTGTACGAGTGAAATCTTAGTCGAACTATAACGTCCCTATGACCTTGTTTTTTCAGTGAATATATATATATATAACTCGTGTTTAAGATGTATTAGCACACAGTAATTTCTTCTCATACTGCTCACTATATGGCATTCTTTCCGCTACTTTGTGTACTTACATGCTCGGATGACTGCATCTGTGGTCGCCACTGGCACCGATTTCAGCATCCAGGACACATATGCGGGAGGACTGGGGCAATCACTGGCTTCAGCAGACAGGTAGCTATTTTATAGTCTGCTTACACTTGCGGTACTCACTGTAGTAAAACATGATGTCACACATGTGCTTTACTGCATTTTGCCCACAGTCATAAGCTGCAAAACTCCTCAGTCACCACCATGAACATAGTAGAAACACTGCCACTTACACATTTGTATAAATATCACCCTTTCACCAGTAGAGCGCTATGTGATCAAGGCCGCATGTCTGGCGGCCGAAACGCATCATTTGGACAGTTGATGCTCAAATAAACCATCATTGACTTTCTAACTTTGCCTTTGGAGTCTGTTTCCTGGTGTTGCGCCTTTCTTTGGATGGTGGTACCCCTGGGATCCTGCTGTGGAATATATATATATATATATAAGCAAGGCGTAATTGCCGAAACGCGTAGCGTCAGAGTGGAATAAACTTCCTGAACTTTACTTTTGAGTGTGTCCTGAGAGTGCATTATTTTCGCGGAGCGAAAGGTACTTTTAGTGAATTTACAACCGGGTGCTCTCCTGGTGCGTGCACCACCTTCCACGGGTCCCAAGTCTTGTGAAGAGTGTTTCAGTGTTGGATATATATATATATATATATACACATCATTGGTTACCCCTAGGTTTCTGATTTCTCTAGATATTGTTGGAGGGGTCTCATGTTGGAGATAGGCTGGTATTTTTGTCTTTTTCTGCAGGTAATAAGCTTTATCTTTGTGATATTTAGCTTTAGATGGTTATTCATCATCCATGTGTTTATGTCCCAAAGGAAGTCAAGGTTTAAATTGCAGAGGTCTTCCAGAACATCTATTTTTAACAATGATTTGGGTGTCATCTGCATAGTTGTAGCAGGTGGGCTGAAAGATGAAATCAGGTTTGGTAAGGGGGTTAGGTAGATGCTGAATAATGTAGGGGTACGATGGACCCCTATGGGATGCCACATTGTTGTGTGTGAGAAGCTGATATCAAAGGTGGTACCAAACTAGTTTACTGTCACAGCTGCAAGGCCAAGAATTCAGTGGGCATTATCTGAACTCCCGTCATGCCTTTTGTTGGAAATTGGGTTCCTGATTGAGAGGGGTGAGACACTACACAAGCAACAAACCCCAAATTAACCTGGGCTCAACCCTCTGGTAGCTTGGCACAAAGCAGTCAGGTTTAACTTAGAGGCAATGTGGAAAGTCTTTATGTAGTACTTCAAACAGTAATAAAGAGCAAATAAAACACATGGAAAAATCCAAACCTATTTAGGACAATAGAGTAAAATGTAATACATTTTCTGACTCCAAAACAACAAAACTCCAATCAGTAGAACCAGAGATATGCAACTATAAAGATGTAGGTAAAAACAGTTCCTAAAAGCACAGAGTGCAACTGTGGTAATTTGATTGTGCTGGACCAGGACAAAGTTATAAGTTCAGGTAGACCACCATGGAGTGCGGGCCAGATACAGGGACCCAGTGGGGCCCGCTGAACAAAGATCCTTAAATCCTGATTTGCGGAGTGTTGCGAGATCCCACGTCGAGGCTGCATCGCACATCGGTGACTCTGAGGGAGCTGCTGAGCTGTGATGCAGAGTCCTGCATCATCGCCGAGGATGCTGTTGATGAGGTGCTTGCAATTCGAAGGCCTGCATTGAGGGTGCATTGCTCAACGGCTTTCCGAGTAGACTGCGGGCTGCGATGTGTAGTCCAGTGTCGGGGATGCGTTGTGCTGTGGTGGTTCTGATGCAGCTGTGAGGAGATGTGTCATGCTGCATCGGTTCTGCTCACAGCCCCACATCTGAGCTGGCAGAGCACTTCCAGATCCACTTCCGATGGTCCAGGACAGGGGTGGCACCTCTTGGGGCAAGACTCACAACAAGTAGAGTCTAGATGCTGGGTTTGAGATGGTCAGAGCCATTTCTGTGCCTCAGGCTTTGATCGGGAGGCCAGCCAACTAGCCATTGGAGTCACTATGGTGGTCCTGGGATCAAGATGCAGGTTCAGTTCTTTTCATCAGGCAGCTGGGCATAGGGCAGCAGAGTGGCAGTCCTCCTTGAGAGCAGCACATAAGTCCTTCTAAGTTTCCCAAAGGCCCAGAGGTCTACTGAAGAGTTGGGTCTGAGGGTCCATTATTTTTACCTGGTGCCAGCTTTAAAGTAGGAGAAGGTTCTGGAGGTTTCCACCCCCAGAGGTGTTTGGAATTTTCCGCCTTCCTATCCTGGCCACAGCTTGTCTGGGGTCAAAAATGAATAGTGTTGAAACCTTTGTGAGTGTTCCCGGGCAGAGCTTTTGTGAAGTGCAAGTGTGGTAGGTGACCGCTCCTCCCCCTCATCAAGTCAGAGGTGGCCCACCCTGCCAGATCGAAATGGCAGTTTGAACTGCACACACAGGCTGCAATGACAGGCCTGAGACACGTTTAGAATGATACGTAAATGGGTGGCACAATCAATGCTGCAGGCCCACCAGTAGCATTTAATGTACACGCCCTGGGTACATGTAGTACCACTTTACTAGGAACTTACAAATACATTAAATATGCCAACTGGGTGTAATCAATTTCACCATGTTTAAAGGAGAGAGCAAAAAGCACTTTAGCACTGATTAGCAGTGGTAAAGAGCACTGAGTCCTACAAACCAACAAGAACATGTTCAGAAGACAGACGGTTGAAGGCAAATAATTTGGGGATGGCCCTGTATAAAGGTCCCAGTCCAACACCTTTTGGATATGGTATATCAAACAGGAATTTCCGGTGTGAAAAGATTGCACAGCAGTACAGGGCATTGAGTCATGCTGTTCTTAAGCCAGAAACTTTCATGAGCTTTCGTACTCAGGATGCATACGTGGTTGTCACTACTTAAACATACCAGCCATTCAGAAGATTTGTTCAGTCATGAAACACTAGATTCCACTATGACATAGTGATTTGATTAGCCTATTATGCTGCAGCAGGGTCATCACAAGTCCGATACACTTACATTTGATTGCCATTGCTTCAGCCTAAAATGGCCTGCTGTACAATATAGCCTGGTGAGATAATACTGCTCTGATGATCTATATTTTGTTTGCAGGAGCTGTATATTTTGTTTGGTTAATCTGCTTGCTACAGAGGGTTGCAAATATCCCAACCAGCCTGCCATGTCACAGACAGCTGCTATAACACACTGGGGTCGATTCCGATTCGGGCCGGAAAAAGCACCGACCGACTCGGAGCCGGAATTTATTCCGACCGACACGTACCTGTGGCGCCCGACACGCCAAGTACGATGCAAGGCGTGCAAAATCCAACCGACACGTACTGAACCCAAGCCGAACGACCGAGCCGCACGGAAAACAGCAATCCGGCCGGAAAAACGCGAATCGAACCGACCGACACGCACCCGGAACAAATCCAACCGAAACGTACACGCGAACTCCAAACCGCAAAGTACGATGCAAGGCGCGAAAACCACGACCGAGTCGAACGGAGGACAAGCCGTACGACCGACACGCATACAAAACCGAGCCGAAGTAACACAAAACACCGCGACCGACGCGTACGCAGCATAGAAAACTGCACAAACACAGCGTGAACGAAACGGAGAAGACCGTACGAGACAAATGCAGGGTCCGACTCGGTCACAAGAACGTTTCCAACATGCACAAAAAGTACTAAGGAAAAATACACAAAAAAAGGCCAAACAAGCAATTACAAAGCCAATAAATACTGGGGGGTGGGGACAGAGAACAAAGACACACCCACAACTCCACCCATATAAAGGACACAAATCCCAACCATGATCCTTTGCAAATGCCATTCTACTGCCAGCACTCAACAGACAGCAACCACACACTCACAGCTCATCCCTCACACAAGCCACACACCATCAGCACACCAACAAATAGCTACCTCACATACACCCAACAAAACACACACTCACACACCCTCACCTGCACACCAACACACACATCACTCACCATCACCACCCATCACCATGCCCCCCAAGAAGAATCACAAGTTCCTAGATTGTGAATTGGAAGTCCTGGTAGACGAGATCCTCAGGGTAGAGCCACAGCTGTTTGGCACACTGGTCCAACAGACCCCCATCTCCCAGAAAACCAAGATGTGGGAGAGGATCATCAACAGGGCGAACGCACAATCACCATGTCTGCGCACAAAGACTGACATCCAGAACAGGTGGTATGATGTGCGCAGGAGGATACGGGAGCTGCTCAAGAAGGACTACCTCCTGAGCCAATACACCGGCAGTGGCCCTCCTGCCAAGCCAGTATACCTCAGGCCCTGGGAGGAGAAGGTGCGGGCCATCCTTCCGCCAGTGAGCGTCTATGGACTAGAGAACATCCCAGAGCCTGGTGAGTACACAACAAATGTACACAATATTCTGCCACAATACACACACACATCACTGTCAAGGGGAGAGTCAAACCATGCACTCATAGCAATTACACAGCAACCAGAACAGAATCATCCCAAAATGTGTATGTCAGTCAGATAAACACAACACATGCCATCTCAAAGTTACATTTAACCATGTCATCACATGTACAAACACAACTACAACTACAGCTAGGCAGTGGCACAAATAGAACTAACAAACACATCCAGACATGTAGCCACCACTACAACACCAACACACAGTGAAGACCACTGAAAGGAAGGAATTCTGTGTATACTGGGCAAGTCAGTGTAGCCAATAGCATCATGGGAGTCGTAGTCACACATATTGCTCACCCCCACAACTGTCCCATCAACACCACCATGAACCATGCGCACATCACAGGGAGTGGAAAAGGACTCACAAGATGGCTGACACTGGCTACTGCTGTGGGGAGCACAAGGCCCTGCTGGCAACTGTGCAACAACCAACAGCAGGACACCACTGACTGACATCCTGAGAGACAACTTCCACTCCCTGCAATGGAAGCACGTTCCATGGTGGGATATCTGGCTGGCTGGGTGGGAAGGAGGACTCGCAGCACTGACCATAGTCACAAGCACCTCCCCTCACACACCCCCTCAACACAAACTCCACAGAACCCACCTGGGAGAATGCAATGCCTCACATCCTAACTCAAGATCCCACAAAGAACCTCCACCCTGGGTAATGTTGTGTGAAGCACAGGGACACTCTTGGGACTTTTAGCCAAACAACTGCCAGGACAACACTCCCAGCCATCCTGTCAGCACAGGCAGCCCACCCCACAGGGAAGCAGAGTCAAAAGGAAGGAAGCATGGGCATGCTGGGAAGGGGGTGGAGGCAACAGCATGATGGGAGTAGTAGGCACAGATATCGCTCAGCCTCACAACTGGCCCATCAACACCACCCTGAACCATGCTCACATCACAGGGAGTGGATAAGGACTCACAAGATGGCTGACACTGGCTACTGCTGTGGGGAGCACAAGGCCCTGCTGGCAACTGTGCACCAACAAACAGCACAACACCACTGACTGACATCCTGAGGGACAACTTCCACTCCCTGCAATGGAAGCACGTTCCATGGTGGGATATCTGACTGGCTGGGTGGGAAGGAGGACTCGCAGCACTGACCATAGTCACAAGCACCTCCCCTCACACACCCCATCAACACAAACTCCACAGAACCCACCTGGGAGAATGCAATGCCTCACATCCTAACTCAAGATCCCACAAAGAACCTCCACCCTGGGTAATGTAGTGTGAAGCACAGGGACACTCTTGGGACTTTTAGCCAAACAACTGCCAGGACAACACTCCCAGCCATCCTGTCAGCACAGGCAGCCCACCCCACAGGGAAGCAGAGTCAAAAGGAAGGAAGCATGGGCATGCTGGGAAGGGGGTGGAGGCAATAGCATGATGGGAGTAGTAGGCACAGATATCGCTCAGCCCCACAACTGGCCCATCAACACCACTCCTGAACCATGCTCACATCACAGGGAGTGGATAAGGACTCACAAGATGGCTGACACTGGCTACTGCTGTGGGGAGCACAAGGCCCTGCTGGCAACTGTGCACCAACAAACAGCACAACACCACTGCCTGACATCCTGAAAGCCAACTTGCACACTCTGCAATGCAAGCACGTTCCATGGTGGGATATCTGGCTGGGTGGGAAGGAGGACTTGCAGCACTGACCATAGTCACAAGCACCTCCCCTCACACACCCCCTCAACACATACTCCACAGAACCCACCTGGGAGAATGCAATGCCTCACATCCTAACTCAAGATCCCACAAAGAACCACCACCCTGGGTTATGTTGTGTGAAGCACAGGGACACTCTTTGGACTTTTAGCCAAACAACTGCCAGGACAACACTCCCAGCCATCCTGTCGGCACAGGCAGCCCACCCCACAGGGAAGCAGAGTCAAAAGGAAGGAAGCATGGGCATGCTGGGAAGGGGGGTGGAGGCAATAGCATGATGGGAGTAGTAGGCACAGATATCGCTCAGCCCCACAACTGGCCCATCAACACCACCCTGAACCATGCTCACATCACAGGGAGTGGATAAGGACTCACAAGATGGCTGACACTGGCTACTGCTGTGGGGAGCACAAGGCCCTGCTGGCAACTGTGCTCCAACAAACAGCACAACACCACTGCCTGACATCCTGAAAGCCAACTTGCACTCTCTGCAATGCAAGCACGTTCCATGGTGGGATATCTGGCTGGGTGGGAAGGAGGACTTGCAGCACTGACCATAGTCACAAGCACCTCCCCTCACACACCCCCTCAACACATACTCCACAGAACCCACCTGGGAGAATGCAATGCCTCACATCCTAACTCAAGATCCCACAAAGAACCACCACCCTGGGTTATGTTGTGTGAAACACAGGGACACTCTTTGGACTTTTAGCCAAACAACTGCCAGGACAACACTCCCAGCCATCCTGTCAGCACAGGCAGCCCACCCCACAGGGAAGCAGAGTCAAAAGGAAGGAAGCATGGGCATGCTGGGAAGGGGGGTGGAGGCAATAGCATGATGGGAGTAGTAGGCACAGATATCGCTCAGCCCCACAACAGGCCCATCAACACCACCCTGAACCATGCTCACATCACAGGGAGTGGATAAGGACTCACAAGATGGCTGACACTGGCTACTGCTGTGGGGAGCACAAGGGCATGCTGGGAACTGCACACCAACCAACAGCAGGACACCACTGTCAGCCATCTTGCCATTGCTCTCACACCCACACACACTGAACTCCCCACAAAAGCAAGTAAGTATGGGAATGCTGGGAAGTGGGGTGGAGGCAATAGCATGATGGGAGTCATAGTCACAGACATAGCTCACCCCCACAACTGTCCCATCAACACCACCCTGAACCATGCTCACATCACAGGGAGTGGATAAGGACTGACAAGATGGCTGACACTGGCTACTGCTGTGGGGAGCACAAGGCCCTGCTGGCAACTGTGCAACAACCAACAGCAGGACACCACTGACTGACATCCTGAAAGACAACTTCCACTCCCTGCAATGCAAGCACAGTCCATGGTGGGATAACTGACTGGCTGGGTGGGAAGGAGGGCCGGCTGTCAACCAAATACAACCAATGCAGACCATGTTCACACCCCAACAAATACATAGAAATGCCCAAATAATGCAGGACAATGTGCTACACCAATATCAACCCCTGACTGTGACGACTTAGGACAATGCAATGTACAGGCCCGCACCCAGAGGCACAGTCACAACTGTCAGGTGTGTCAACCATTGATGCCTGCAGAAACATAACATACATTGTGTGTGTCTCCCAAAAACAGGTGATGATGGGGACACAGCAGCAGACGCTGAGGAGTCCCAGTCCCAGGCTCAAGAGGATGCAGAGCTCACTGGTGTCGTACAGCCTCTGCCCTCCTCGGACGAAGAAGACCAACCTGGCACATCCGGTGCAAGTCAACATGCAGCACCAGCAGGACCACCAGCTGCAGCACCAGCAGGACCACCAGCTGCACCCCTGCACCCACCCCTCCAACGACTGTCACCACAAATACCATCCCTGCCGACATGGACAGAACAAGGAGCAACACCAGCACAGGGACCCTGGACCAACGTGGGGCCATGGACACCACCACTACCACAAACCCCCAAGGGGGACCAGGGTCATCTGTGCGTGTCACTGCACGCACTGCACATGTCGGCCGGGGTGGTGGGAGGGGTGGGAGACAGAGGTCGCTGCTTGCAGAGGTTGCTGGTGTGCATGATGACCCACAACTGGTACGCATAGCCGATGCGTACCAGTCCAGCACCGGAGATCTCAGCCAGGTAGTGGGGCTCCTCAGAGACATGAAACAGCAGCAGGCTGCCCATCATGCCCGCTTGGACTCACACATGTCCCGCGTGGAGTCCAAGTGGGACGCACTGCAAGAGATGACGGCGGTGCACAGGGACATTTTACAATGCCTCCGCCAGATGAACAACAACCAGTCTACACCTCCCTGTGTGCCAACAACATCTGGTGCTGAACAAACTGCAACTGCCACAGGGAGGGAGGATGACTCTGGCGGAGAGTCACCTGCACCGCAGCAGCCTGTACTTGAGGGGCCCCCCCCAAAGAAGAGGGGTCGTCCGAGGAGGGGCAAGTGAGAGGCCGATGGCCAAGTGCAACTCCCAGGAAGCCTGAACCTGTTCTGGATGTTCACCTTTGTGCACAAACTGTTCACCCTGTTGACGGCAACACAACTCCCACACATTACATGGGGAGTACAAGTTGGACCAATGTCTCAGACAACTGTGGCCCCGATACTGGCGATTTTGTCTACCAGGACTTTCAATTCACCTAGGAACTTCTGATTGCAAGATATATGTACAGCACTAACCATCCTATGCACTATTCACACAAATGTATCACAATAAACACACTAATACACCATACTTGCCTCTGTTGTGATTCCAACGTGGGTGCTGTCATGGGGATGATGAACTGCAAAATTACACTGTGTATGCGAACTGCAACAGCAAGTACAACACAGGCATGTGAGTAAAGGCAACGTGACACATATGAGGGAGACACACCACCAGGGCTACACAACACATACACACCTAGGCCATCTGACTCATTGCCTACACTGATGTTGCCAGGGAAGACGGTGCAATGCACAGACACCACACCTATTCCCAGTTGTAGTCAAGTAGCCCACAGGTGCAGTAAGCAAATGGCAGTCAAATGTGTGACCACAGACAACGCACATCACAAAGTGAAGCACAGGTTTATTACACAGTTGCAACATGTCGTAACCACTACAGATGCAAGGTAATCCCACCTGGCAGCGGGCACACAGTCAACAACTGTAGAAGGAAGGAAGTCCATGGGTGTTGCGCACATCACCTGTAGGGACACAACAGCTACCACCCTGGAAGTACAATCACGTCGTCGGTGGACACAGTTGACCAAACGAATCTGAAAGTACCCTGTGAAGGACAGAAATGACACACAGTCAAAAGCAATGGAGAACAGGACAGAACAGCAAAACTCATGCCCAATACATGTTACAAGATACCCACCCAGAACCAAGTTAGCATGTCAACACTGTTGGGGAGTACAGACCACCTGTAAGCACACATCGCTACACACATCCAGTCAAGTAGCCCATGGACACACTCCAACAGCACCAGAGCACCACCTACACATATCATGCCAACTCACATCATTGACATGACACCTCAGGATACTCACATTCAGCTAAAGAAGTTGGTGATGAGCTGTGTGCGGACATCACCCTCATCATCATCATCATCACTGGCATCGTGGTCCAGGCCAGGATCCTCCACAGGTGGCGGATGTTGGTCATTGTCATCCTGGATGAGAGGCAACTCCTTCCGCACTGCCAGGTTGTGGAGCATGCAGCAGACGATGATAATCTTGCACACTTTCGCTGGGGCATATGGGAGGGACCCTCCTGTCTTGTCCAGGCAGCGGAAGCGGCTCTTCAGGAGACCAAATGTCCGCTCAATCACTCTCCTGGTCCGACCATGTGCCTCATTGTAGCGCATCTGGGCTGGTGTCACAGGGTTCCTGAGGGGTGTCAGCAACCATGGCATGTTGGGGTATCCCGAGTCACCTACGGACAGACAAGTGCACATTAGCTGACTTGGAAAAGTGGGCGGAATACTACAGATCAGATCACACACAATGGCACAAAGTCAGTACACACCGACAAGCCAGGCACGCTGGTTCTGCATCTGTGCCATCATCCTGGGGATGCGACTACTCCTCATCACAAAGGCATTGTGTGCTGAACCAGGGAAACGGGCACACACGTGTGTGATGGTCATATCTGCAAAACACACCACCAGTGCATTGACCGAGTGGTAGTGCTTGCGGTTACGGTAGGCCTGCTCCTGGGCCTGTGGTGGTACCAAAGCCACATGTGTCCCATCAATGGAGCCAATGACATGCGGCATCCTCCCCAGGGCATAGAAGTCACTCTTCACGTCAGTGAGTCGTTGCAGTCTAGGGAAATAGATGTACCGGTTCAGGAATAGCAACATTGCCTCCAAAACATCGCGGAGCACACGGCTCAACATGGTCTGTGACATCCCACCAGCAGTCGCCACAGTATGTTGGAAGGTACCGGTGGCAAAGAAGTGTAGGGCTGCCATCACCTTCACCTTGGGGGTCAGCGCTGTAGGATACGGCCGGCCAGGCTGCAAATGTGGGGCCAACTGCACTGCCAAATCCTCAATCAGCTGCCTGGTGAAGCGGTACCGTCGGATGCTGTCCCGTTCCACCATCGTTGCCAGGTCTGGGAATGGTCGATGGACAGCAGGAGCCCTGCAGTGCAGAGGAGAAGAAAGCAAGATTGTCAGTCACCCCACATATGCGGCATTGAACACACTCAATATCACAACATACATCATTATGAGGCACAACTACATGAAGTGTGCAGTTCCGTAAGGACATGTATGGTACATACATGGCCAACATCTGTCATCACGGTTCAACAAGTGGCATCAATAAGTCCCAGGTTGGCCCATTGGATATCATGAGGCCGTGTCACAGTTCCCATCTCCTGCTGCCGTGTCACAATCACCCCCCACAGTGACATGTGAGGACAGATGTGCCCCAGGCATCACAGCTCAACGACAGGTACATTCCCAGGGACCCTGTATTGCCACATGGACACTGGCATTACATGGAGTATCAGGTATACACCAGAGCAAAACAACCATGACCCCCACAGGTAGTGGTCCCACTTGCCACTGCAGGACAGACATGGACGTCTGTGACACACACACGCACAACATCAAAGTCCATGCACACACAAAGTGGATGTGGAGACTGTCTCCCATTGTGCACATGAAATCAGAGACATTGTAAACACTACATGCACACAGACTGTGGAGGACCATCACTATTGTGCCACTGGGACACCCTGGCTCAAACATACCGTCCCACATGGGACTCACGGGGTATGTGACATGACATACACATACACCACCGTGAAATGTGACCATGGCACATGCACAGATATGAACAGTTGCACATCACAGTGATCATGTACACGTAACACCCAGGATCCTGTCCCCATGAACACGTGCACAGCCTGAGGGTGGCTGCCCCCAGGTGACACCCACAGGACAACATGTACACCAACATACACACAATAGGAAATGTAGCCTTACATGCCTTATGATACAGTTTGGACAGGCTGTCGTGTTGTAGGTGTGCCCCTCACTCCCTGGGAGCTATCTGTGGCTGGCATATGTTCATCTGAGACAGGCATGGTGACATATGCCAGTCACTTGTACAGGGATGCGTTGAACAGCAATGGACCGATCGGTGCCCCCGGCCGGCCCATTGCATTCAATGTGTGCAGGTACGCGTTGTACCCCTGTACGCGTTGATCAGCAATGGACCGATCGGTGCCCCCGGCCAGCCCATTGCATTCAATGTGTGCGGGTACGCGTTGTACCCCTGTACGCGTTGTACCGCAAGGGACCGATCGGTGCCCCCGGCCGGCCCATTGCATTCAATGTGTGCGGGTACGCGTTGTACCCCTGTACGCATTGATCAGCAATGGACCGATCGGTGCCCCGGCCGGCCCATTGCATTCAATGTGTGCGGGTACGCGTTGTACCCCTGTACGCAGTTGTACCGCAATGGACCGATCGGTGCCCCCGGCCGGCCCATTGCATTCAATGTGTGCGGGAACGCGTTGTACCCCTGTACGCGTTGTACCACAATGGACCGATCGGTGCCCCCGGCCGGCCCATTGCATTCAATGTGTGCGGGTACGCGTTGTACCCCTGTACGCGTTGTACCGCAATGGACCGATCGGTGCCCCCGGCCGGCCCATTGCATTCAATGTGTGCGGGTACGCGTTGTACCCCTGTACGCAGTTAGAACCGCAATGGACCGATCGGTGCCCCGGCCGGCCCATTGCATTCAATGTGCGGGTACGCGTTGTACCCCTGTACGCTGCGTAGTACCGCAATGGACCGATCGGTGCCCCCGGCCGGCCCATTGCATTCAATGTGTGCGGGTACGCGTTGTACCCCTGTACGCGTTGATCAGCAATGGACCGATCGGTGCCCCGGCCGGCCCATTGCATTCAATGTGTGCGGGTACGCGTTGTACCCCTGTACGCGTTGATCAGCAATGGACCGATCGGTGCGCACCCATTGACAATGGCCTAGCCTGGCAACGGACGCGTTTTCGAAATTCGAACGAGTCGGTTGCTGGAAATTCAGTTGGTCACCTACAACAATGTTGCAAAATCATGTATGTCATGAAGTTGAAGATTTGAAGGATGCTGTGGGCGTGTATTGGTGCTGCTATTCCATGGATTGGCCAGATTCAGAAGATGCAAACGACTTGGACCTATCACTTTGGACACATGGGACAGTATCTGCCTCTCCAGCACATATATATTGCTGGCTGTTCCCCTGAGAGCTCACTTGCCTGCACTACATGCTCCAGGACGACAACTGCCACTGCACTGCTGCTGTCTCTGCCCCCTCTGGACCCTGCAATGGCACGTACTGTGGAGAGAGCCCCAGCCTTCAGCCTTGAGGAGAACCAGGCCCTGCTGGACAGCCTACTTCCACAGTACAGCAAGCCGTATGGGACACCAGGGGAGCAGGTGAGTGTTCTGTGCACTGCCTTTCTGAATGTGCATTTTGTCTGACTAGCAAGGCTGAAAGTCTGCACGCCACTGGCTAGCAGGCTCACTGAGTAGTTGTCACCCCCCATAGTGTGTAGTGACATGCACTGGACAGGTATGGTGCAGTGACAGTGCATTTGAACAAGGTTTTACTTCCCATGCAATGATACCATGTAGTGACTTCTGGCAAACTGTCCATGGGCAGCGTTGCACTGCCTGTGTACATCATGTGCCCCTGTGATTGAGACATGTATATACAACTGTGTCATGCACAGATATGTTGCATGTGTAGTAATGGCCTTTTCACTTTGTCATCCTGACAGGTTAATGCCCATCGGAAGCAGGAGATCTGGAAGGACATCGTCCGGGCTGTCCGGTCCGTGGGGGTCTACAAGCGCCGGATCCGCAACTGCCAGAAGAGGTGGCAGGACCTTCGGGGCTGGACCCGGAGGATTGCACGGGTCCAGCTGAAGATGTCGCCTCCTCGCAGGAGGGGCGGAACGCGGACCCTGACCCCCCACATGCTCCAGATCCTGGCGGTGGTGTTTCCAGACCTGGATGGGCAGCTGAAGGCCAGACAGCAGCAAGGAGGGGGTGAGTCAAAGACTGCACTGTGAACTCTGTATTACATGCTATGTGCCCTCCTCTGGCCTGGTTCAACTGCCACAGTACAGCAGTCATGTTGTCCAGGAGCCATGTCCCTCTATTGTGCACTGCCCACTCCTCATCTGATACCCAGGTGTGGCCCTTACATTCAGGGAATTGTGTCACTTGGGACTGTGTCCTTGCAGTTTGCTTCACTAAAGGTGG
Source organism: Calotriton arnoldi (assembly GCA_963921515.1). Taxonomy (NCBI): domain Eukaryota; kingdom Metazoa; phylum Chordata; class Amphibia; order Caudata; family Salamandridae; genus Calotriton; species Calotriton arnoldi. The sequence goes on along the minus strand of CAWUFW010024644.1, from coordinate 3,324 downwards.
GGGACAGCATCTGTTTCCCTAACTCTGTTGTGGGCATCATGGGTGGGTCCATTGTTCACACAACGCCTGTGTTCGGACATGTAATCTGCGTGTTGCTTTGATATGCGGTCCACTTGCTGAGCTGAGCCACCACATGTGCCTGGGGTATGTGGCACACGCCCATGCAGCGGGTGGGAACAATGTTTGGGCCCCAGGAGTGTGCAGATTACGTGTGTCACACATACATAGCCAGCTATCCACTGTCCAGGGCTCATCCCTCATTCATGTGGGGCAGGACAGTCATGCCTACTCCAGGCCATGCAATGCACTCTGTACTCCCACTCCCGTGTATCAGCTGACACATTGTGCGCAGTGATTTGACCCCTCAGGTGTCTGCCTCTGTGTCAGTGTGCTGTGGATTTGTTGCCAGGACTGCTGGGGTGTTTCTCGGTAGGGGCTCAGCATGCCACTGGAGATGTGACCATAGGAGACGATACTTGTGTGTCACATAGGTGTTTGATCAGCTGCCCGTGCAGACTGGGGTATGCGAATGTGAAGTTCAGGCAGCTGTTTCCCATTCACAGCAGATTGTGAGGGGCTCAGGTTCAGAGGGTAGTGTCACAGGTCTCCCATATGTCCAATCGGTATGACCTGGACAGATGAGGGTTAAGATGATGTGTTGTGTGGGGGATGTACATGTGCACTTGTGCAGCTCCAGGACTTGCATTCCCCATGACCTACTATTGTGACACAGTGCAGAGTGTTGTTGTCTGGCTGCCAAGTCATACATCACTGAGACAGTGATGTATGACTTAGCAGTCATGCCTCCGCCATGGCATGTGTCTACTTATTGGTGATCCTGCAGGGGAGTGACATGTGCTACATGCACACCATTGTGGCGATGGCTATCAGGACATGGGTGCATCATGGTGTCTGTCGCTGGTATGCATCACATGCATTTCCTATTTGACTCTGGGCATCCCTTTCATCCGGAAACCTGTACTGACTCAGTGGCAAGAGTTGTGATGTGTGCATGTCCACATGCTACACCGTGTCCTCTGCACTGTCCAACTACTGTGTAGGTGGTGCATGTGTCCACACTGGGTTGTTGCTATCCAACAGACACCAGACAGATGGGTGCAAGGCCATGTGGAATGTGAGTGCCATGGTTGGCATCAGACTGACAATTGGCTTCTCCTGTTCAGTTAGGGCACTTTTAGCAATGTTCAACTAATGATGCCAGGGCTTGCTCTGTAATGTGCTGTGCTCACAGTGGTGTGTGCGTTTGGTGCAGGTGACTGATGTCTGTCTGTTTCCCCATTGTTTGCAGATACATCCACGGCCATGGCAGGGGACAGCTCCATGGACCAGGAGGAGCCGGAGAGCCAGACTGGGTCAGCAGCCGAGGAGTGGTCGGAGGGACCCAGTGGCACGGAGGGCGAGGGGAGCCACACCGAGGAGTCCTCAGCACCATCCACCTCAGCTGAGGACCAGAGCAACTCGGACGATGACTCCCTTATGGAGGCGGGTGTCAGCAGCCACCACACCCCAGCTAGTGTTGCTGTCCCCGCCACCACCAGCACCACCACCGCCCTCCCATCGGCTCCCATTCCCCAGGTCCGTGGAGGCTCCCATGTTCGGGAGCGTGTCTCCTTTGGGCCAGGCACCGCACCCCCTGCCCCTGTGTCCCCTGCTGCCCTGAGTGAGGAGTCTGTGTACCTCCTTCGCCAGCTCCATGTAGGGCAGACAGCCATGCTGAGTGTCCTCCATGCGCACACCGCTCTGTTGACTCAGCTGGTGTCGTTCATGGAAGGCATCTCATCGGGCATGTCTGACCTACAGAGGGGCAATAGGTCCATGGACTCCTCCCTGACGGCAGCAGTGTCCCTCCTCAGACAGTCCCTCACCCCTCCTGCCTCTGCTCCATCCACACTCCCCAGCACCTTACCCGTCCCAAGCACACACACACCGGCACAGGCACACACCAGCACACACACGTCCAGCACACAGACACACACCACAAACAAAACACACACGCATGCACAGTCAGGGGACTGAAACCAGACTCACAGGGGATGGGGCCCTGGAACACACACACGCATCCACGAGCACTGCGCAGTCCTCAGTTGCCTCTCCCTCCAAAGCACCCTCCCTTGCCTCACCTGCAACCCCAAAGACCCAGCGGCTCTTCCTCAGTGACCTCGGCCTCTTTCCCTCCGATCCAGCTGATACAGCATTCAGGGGGAAGAGGAAGCCCACCCACACGGAGCAGAGTGCCCCTCGCCCCCGGACACCCTCCCCCAGGCGCAGACAGACTGAGGCCCCCACCCGCAAGTCCCCCCGGAGTCGTAAGAGCAAGACCCCGCCGCTGCCCTGCAGCTCAGGCACCAGGTCTCCTTCCTCCATCCCTCAGGCCCCCACTCCACAGGTGCCCCCACCACACCCTGCCCCAGGTTCCCCCACCCACAGATATACCATCCCCAAGAGGATCCGGCCTTCTCCCCCTGCCACTTGCTCTCCCGGCACCACACCCCCCGCTGCGCTTGTCTGTGCCACTGATGTGGTGAGGGTGTCCTCCCCCTCTGTCCAGCCCACCTTGCCTGTTCCCCATTCTCCTCCCCTGGTGGTAGGCACTGCAGTGGAGTCCACTACCACCTTGTCTGACTTGGGCACTGCAGTGGCGGACCTGTCCACTCCATCTGCAGGGTCCACTGCAGTCGTGCCGGCACCCACAACATCTGAGTCATGCCCCCCAGTTGTGCCGGCACCCACCATGTCAGACACCTCCACTGCAGTTGTCAGTGGCTCTCCAGCACCCACCACCCCTTCCCTGCCTCCTCCTGGTGAGCCCTGATCCTGTCCCTGCGGTGCCTGGCCTGCCCCCTCGGTTGCCCCTCCTAGTGGATTGTCCCTGGTTTTGTGCAGTGCAGGCATGCGTAGGGTGACATCTGCCACTGTCACCCTGTTTGGACTTTGACAATGGACTGGCCATTGGCCTTTGTGTTTTTTCTGGACTTTCAGTTTTCAATACACACATATGCTGAATAAAGCAACTTTCTGTTCTCTAGTGCTTATGCTTCTGATGTACATGTTGTTGATGATGCTAACCATGCCCTTGCTGCAGTGATGGTGATATTTGGTCTCATGATAATGAAGTGTTACTGTGCAGGAACCCATGTGGTCCAGGGGGAATGTGTCCTATCCTGTGGTGTATCCATGTCATCCATAGCAGCATCTGAGGGTGTCATGTGTTCAGTATTTGGCAATGGGATTTCCTACTTACATTAGCAAATTCACATCTGTGGCTTCCACCCCTGCACATCTGTTGTGCCTGCCATTGTTCAA
>CAWUFW010024643.1:0-57106 GCA_963921515.1 Calotriton arnoldi | reverse complement strand
GGCCTCTATTACTGTCTCCCCTTCCCTAATGTGTTTCCTAAGCGCATGGCCTAGTCGCAGGTATTGTAGCCATTCGTCTTGACCCAATAAATAGTCCTGCTGCAGCTCTGTGAAGGTGATATACGCTTTCCCTCTCCAAACATCACCCAACGTCTCTATCAATTCCCATTTGGCGAAGCTTGTTAAATTACCAACATTCTTAAGAAAATCCCCAGCCCAGAGAGGAGTCATCCTAGAGAGCTTCTTATCCCACCCCAGGTATTTCGTGGCGGCCTTCCACACTTTCACTACTGTCCGAGTATGGGGAGGAAGGAGCCTACTCACCCGAGCAGCATATAGGACTGCATGTGGTCCTCGGGGCCCCATGGCTACTCTATCTACTCTGTCCGCAGGCTCAGACCGTCCCCCAAACATCCAACCATTCACGTTCACCAATTGCGCGGCCCAATAATAGCCACGGATATTCGGCACCGCCAGGCCCCCATCAAAACCCCCTTCTGAAGTTTACCCAAGGCAATACGAGGGGCGGCCCCACTCCACAACAGCATCCTGATCTCTGACTCCACTCTCTTGAAGAATTCCGGGGACACCTCAAACAGCGTATTCTGCAGCGCATATAATAGGCGGGGAAGCGCCATCATTTTGAACAGGGCCGCGCGGCCCATCAATGTCAACGGTAGCGTTCGCCAATGCTTGGTGTCAGTAATCGGCCTATCCAGCTGTTTCCCCAGATTTTGTTTGTAGAACTCCCCTGGGTCACGCATGACATAGATTCCTAAATACTTGAAACCGCTTTCCGTCACTGGGACCGAGCATCTGGATGTCAGGGCCGGAGACCCCCCCGCCATGGGGAACAATACGGACTTGTTCCAATTTATGCGGTACCCCGAATATTCTCCAAAAATGCGAAAGATCTGCAATATGCGGTCAACTGACTGTCGCGGCCTCCTCACGAACAAAAAAATGTCGTCCGCATATAGAGAAATGAGATCTTCCCACTCTTCCCCAATTGGGATCCCCCATATCAGTGGGTCTTGACGGACCCACGCCGCCAACCGCTCAAGGGCCAAGGCAAACAGAATAGGGGAGAGTGGGCAACCCTGCCTGGTACCTCTGTGCAAAGCAAAGGCCCGGGAGACCGTAGCGTTAACCCGCACTCTGGCTAACGGTTGATTATACAGGAGTTTAACACACGCAATAAATTTAGGGCCCAGGCCACAGTGTCCTAAGACAGCGTACAGATGGTTCCACTGCATACTGTCAAAGGCCCTGCTCGCATACAAGGAGAGGAGGGCCGCCTGCTCCTCCGCCTCCGTAACATGAAGAATCCCAAACAGACTGCGTAAATTCAATCTGGTACTACGATGCGGCATAAATCCCGACTGGTCCAAGTGTATAAGCGTCTATCACCCCTGCAAGTCTCGTGGCCAAGAGCTTAGCCAGGACCTTGACTTCAAAATTTAACAAAGAAATTGGTCTATAAGACTCGCAACTCGCGGGTAATTTGTCAGGTTTCAATATAACTACTATTACCGCCGTTCGTTGGTCCGCTGGTAGCATTAGCATACCATCCGACAATGCCTGATTAAACATATTTAGCATGTGTACCGCCGTGATGTCCAGCATCGCCTTGTGCAATTCAACCGGCAGACATGCTGCCTTCCCGGATTGAAGGGCTCTGGCTGCTTCCTTAACCTCCTCAATCGTCAAATCGTGATCCAATAAGGCGCTATCCTCGCTACTAAGGCACGGCATAGCAATGTCATGTACAAAAGCCCTGCAATCCTCTTCTGAGTGTGTAGAGTGGGATGTGTAAACCTCCTCGTAGTGTTGTGCAAAACCCTCCGCTATTTGTGCCCCAGAGATCCTCATCTTCCCTGAGCTGTCAGCTATCCCGGGAACCCACCCACCCCCAACTCTCCGCTTTTCTAACCATGCTAAAAGTTTATTCGCCTTATCTCCGACATATAACTTGTGTTGCGTGGACAGAGCCAGAGCTTGTGCGCTGTCCTCCTCCAGATCCTTGAGTTCCTTCTGTCTGATTCGGAGGAGGTGTCTCATCAGGTGTTGATGGATCCCGATTCGCCACCCGCGCCTCTAGATTAATTATTTCAGTTTCTAGCTCCACACCTTTAGCCTGTTTTTCTTTCCTAAGGACACCTATTTGAAATTGAACCCGGTCTCTAATGACCGTTTTAAAGGCCTCCCATAGGGTAACTGCCGAGTCGACCGTCCCGAGATTTTCGGCAAAATACTGCTCGGCTGCAGCCTGGGTTACTTCCCGGACGTCATCATCCTTAAAGTGCCAGGGTTCGATTCTGGGCGGCAGCGTGTAATCCCTTGTCGGGCCTACTAGTTTGACTTCCACTGGAGAGTGGTATGATATTCCCTTGGCTATATGGGCCGCCTCCCTGAACACTCCAATTCCCGCTGCCTGTGTGAGTATGTAGTCTATTCTGGATAGGCTACCTGACCCTGCCGAAAGATGCGTGTACTGCCTCGCAGTTGGATTATGGTGCCTCCATACATCCCCCAGGCCTAGAGCCTCCAGGAACCCCTTCAATTGGCCACCCTGTCGCATAATGACCGAACCCCCCAGGGTCCTACTCAACGCATCTAGGTCGGGCGAACCTATGTCGTTCATGTCCCCTCCCATTATCAATCTACCCTTCGGTAACTGCAGAAGTAAGGTGCCCAGTGAATCCAACATTTCGGATTGCAGCCCTGGAGGTGAATAGACCGAGCAGAGGTTAACGTTCAACCCTTCCCACACCCCACTCATTACCACATACCTGCCCAAGGCATCATGCATGACGTTACCCTGCACAAAGGGGCACGAGCGCTTAAGCAATATTCCCACACCCCTGGACCCCGAGGTGTACCCTGCGTGTGCTTTAAGGGTGTATCCAAACCGGTCCAGAGCCCTGCAGTAGTTGCCTCTCAAATGTGTTTCCTGCATAAGGACTACATCAGGCGAGTGACGTTTGATGAACAGTAATACACTTGATCTTTTCAATTTCCCATTCAGGCCGTTGACGTTCCAGGACCAAATATTTAGGGAGGACTGCACCGGCCTACAACTCTCCATTCTTGTTGGAATCCCCTGCGCCCCCTCTATACCAGCCGAAAATGTTCAAACATGTTACCCATCGTTCTTTACTCTTGTAGTACATGTCCAAAATATCTAAACAATCTAACACCCCCCTACCGCAACTCCCACCCCCTCCCTGCTACCCTGCTGAAAAGGTTATGGAAACCCCAACTCTCCAACCCGCAGAGCGTCTGTCATCCTAGAAGAACCATTACAATTCTAGTTTAACAAATGCAGGGGGGTGTTGAATCAAGCGGACCCGCAGACAAGTTAGATAACGAACGAGTCCCCCCCCCCCCCCCAAGCCCCCCAATGCAACAAATAATCGTGAGCGCCATGAATTACAGTTCTTGACTTCTCCATACAACCTGCTCCAGCCCCTTCGTGGACATCAGTGCTGCATGTCTTCAGTCTCTGCCCCTGCTGCATACGGGCCCAGACCCTTCCCAGCGACCGAACTTACTTAACCCACTCGGAGCGTCGTCGCCCCCCCCGTCAGTGTCTCAGGTCCCTGCGAAGACGAGCCGGGCCCCCGTCCTGTCTGTAGATCTCTCCTCTCGTTCGACTTCTCAGGACTTCGGCGAGAGCCCCGGTCTCCTCTCTTTCCCGCTGTACGCCACCCCTCAAGCCATTCCCAGGCCTCGTCCGGTGTTGCAAAAAACCAAGATTTACCTTCCGCTAAGACTTTGAGGCGAGCCGGGAAGAGCATCATATATTTCAGGTCTTTGGACCTCAGTTCTTTTTTAACTTGGTCGAAGCTCCTTCGTTGTTTCTGTACCTATAGAGTGAAGTCTGGAAAGAACCTGATGATTGAATTTCCATAAGGGAAGTCGCCTTTCACTCTAGCCATTTGGAGGATCGAATCCCTGTAGCGGAAATTAAAGACCCTGGCAATAATCGTCTGAGGCGGGTTCCCCGGGCGGGGAGGACGTGCCGGGACTCTATGCGCTCTCTCTGTAGTGAAGAACTTAGATAGACGTGGGGGCTGCAACTTATTAAGAATGAGATCTTCCACAAAAAGTTCCACACTCTGCCCCTCCTCCGCCCCTTCTGGCACCCCAAGAATTCTCACATTATTTCGCCTCGCCCTTCCTTCATGGTCCTCTAGGTGCGCCTCCATTATTGACGTTTGCTGGGTCAGCGAGCGGACCTGCTCCTCTAACCACTTAGTTGTGGTCTGCAGCTCGCTAATATCAGTCTCTGCTGTGGCAACTTTCTCATTCAGTTTAGAGAGGTCTGCTCTAATTAGGGTGACTTTGACAGAAACGGAATCTATCTTTGGTCCAAGGGAACCCTTGACGTCTCTAATCGCCGCCATTATCTCGATTAGTGAAGGTTCAACTTCGTCTTGTTCCTCTTCCCTGGGGGTCTGACCAAGAGGAACTGTACAATTTTCCATTTTGTTAGTTTGGGCGGAGCTCGCACCCCTAGGCTTCCCCATCTTTTCTGGAACCCTTCCTGAGGCAGGTCCAGCTGCGGTGGGCGCCTTCTACACCTCTCCGAAACACACCTGGTATGACAGCCGGGAGGACGTCCCCACACGATCCCACTCCTAGAACTCAGTCTCTGGAGCACCGGATGAGATCAGTCTCGCGCACCGCTCGAGCGGTGGGTCGGTTCACTGTGGCGGCCAATGCCCAAAATCTGTTGCTCTCCCCGCTTGGGACTCACCACCACAACACTGCGTGTTACTTTGACGTGGCTTTCCCCAAGCCGCCTCCTGGGCGAGTCGCCGCTTCTATTTCCGGCACTGGTGTCCCACACTCGCTGTCCCTCCACCAGGTGGAACTCTGTATGGCCTTGCTCTCTTCCTCCTTCCACCCAGGGGGGTACTTCTCCTGGTCAGACCACTGGTGCGGGGCTAGGCCCCCTCAGCTCCCCACTCGCAAAGGCTGAGGCTGTCTACTTCCCATCAGGGGGCCTGAGCTGCCACGCTGCTTCCCCCAGTCCTCTCCCCGAGCGGGAAGCCTAAGTCGTCCGCTATCCCCCAGCTCTCGCAGGGCGCTTACTCTGCATCCGCGTTGTCTTCAACTTGTGGTCACGGTAGGCGGCAGACAGTTAAGTGCGGGCAGCGGACGCCTCACCGCGAAACTCGCACCTTCCTCTGGCCACAGCGGGCGTAGATTCCTGTCCTCCGGCAGACTCCTGATGGCCTTCGGCGAGGCCCCTGGACGGCGCGCCACTCACGGCTGCTGCTTTCACTTTCGTCCCCGGCGACGTCGGGGCCTCACCACTCCACCCCTCCCGGCCGCAGACCGCACCCCAGGATTCCGAGCACTGCCGTTCTGCAGTCTCACGACGGATGCTCACGCCTCTCCTCCCAGAAGGGCTGGAACGCCCTGCACTCAGCCAGTAGCCTCCCTCAGCGAGAAGACACCGGGTCCAAAGGCCGTATTCGTGCTCCGCAATATCACCATCAGCGGCCCGCGAGGCACGTCACCTCGGCCTCACTCCTCTGGGCGAGACGTCGGGAGCTCGATATTCCCCTCAAATGGAGCCGGTAGGAGTCTACAACAATGACGCTGGTCTCCGGAGATGAGGATTATGGCGGATTTTGAGGTGGCCCGGGCGGGAGCCCTTCTACTATGCGGCCATTTTGGTCCGCGACCAAGCCACGCCCCCCGCTTACCTCCATATTTAGCTGTATTCTTTTGGTTGGCCTTAGGATTCTGAGCACTTTACCACTGCTGACCAGTGCTAAAGTGCACATGCTTCTGCCCTAAACATGGTTTCATTGACTTATCCACAATTGGTATATTTAATTTATCAGTAAGTCCCTAGAGAAGTGCACTACCTGTGCCCAGGACCTATAAATTAAATGCTACCAGTGGGTCTGCAGCACTGATTGTGCCACCCACACAAGTTGCCCTTTAAACATGTCTCAGGCCTGCCACTGCAGAGCCTGTGTGTGCCATTTACACTGCCATGTTGACTTGGCATTTAAAACACCTTGCCAAGCCTTAAACTCCCCTTTTATTACATATAAGTCACCCCTAAGGTAGGCCCTAGTAAGCCCTTATAGCAGGGTGCTGTGTAACTAAAAGGTAGGACATGTGTTTTTAAGTTTTGCATGTCCTGGTAGTGAAAAACACATAAATTTGTTTTTCATTACTGTGAGGACAACCCCTCTCCTAGGTTAACATTAGAAGTTCCTTATTACACTTTTAAGCTTTACTTCCTGATTGAGCAAAAGTAGCTCTGTCATGTTTAATATCATTGGAATAGAAATGATAAATCATATTTGCTGGCAAAGTTGGATTTAACATTACTATTTTAGAAATGCCACTTTTAGAAAGATTGGCATTCCTCTGCTCTTAAAGCTCTGTGTGCCTTCAGCCTGTCTCCAATATACGTCTGGGGTGGTTGACAGGTGGACTTTGTGCATTCCCTCTAGACAGCCACACACAAAGGAGAAGGGTAGGTGCGACTGAGTGCCCAGCTGCATCCTGATGGCAGGATGGGAGGGAGGAGCTGACACTCCTAAATGGGGAGTGCCCTGTCCCCACATAAAGGGTAGATTACCCCCCTGTAGTGAGTCTTGAGCCGGGGCTGGGAAGAGGGGGGGGGCCTTTGTGCACTTCAAAGCCCTCTTTGAACTAACCCCCACTTTAAAGGCACAACTGGGTATAAATGCTGGGGCTCTGACCCCACTAAATCAGACACTTCTGGGCCTGTAAGGAAACTGTGCCAGGAAAAAGGACTGCTGTACTACTAGAAGAACTGCCACTTCCCTGGACTGCTGCTCTGGAAGAACTGAATTTCTTCTGTGCTGCCTACTACCCTCTGCCCCTGCTGAGGAAGAACTGGACTCTTGCTTGAACCCAGAGTGATCTCCAAGACCATGCTGGCTTGCCTCCTGTTTTGAGACTCTGGGATATCAAAGTCTCACCTCCTGCTCCTGTGCCTGGTCCATTGGAAGTGAATCAAGGTACTTGCTCTGGTGGAACCGACGCATCTTCTGCTGAGTGAAGCAGAATTGACGCATTAATGCTGTTGCAGCAACAGAACCAGTGCATCACACTCTGAACCAGCGCATTGCCTCCAGAACCGAGGCATCGGAACCTCCGCATCGCCACTGTTGCAGTGTGAGACAATTGACGCATCCCCTCGACTGCGTGGAGAAACCCAGCGCATCGACTCCGGAACCAGCACATCTTGGCTTTGGTGCTTCATTTTCGGAACGGTTGCATCGCCATCATTGCTTTGAGAAAATCAGCTCATCACCTCAACTGCAAGATCGACACCGACACATCGCTTGGCTGCACCCCGCATCTGGCTGTTGTGACAAGGATCAAGGTACTTTGTTTAGCGGGCTTTACATGGCTCCTGTATCCTACCCACGCTCCATCGCGGTTGGCCTGAACTCTTGGCTTTGCACCGGTGCACCCCCATAGGCGCTTTTTGCACTCTTACCATCCACTAGCCCATAGTTTTCAGGAAAAAATGCCAGGGGAACTCGAGGAGCACAGGTAATGTGGCTGCAAATGTTAACCTTTGGATCTCTTCAAGCGGCTAGTATAGGTCCTTGCATAGGAGGCTTAGATTCAGCAGCTAAGCCATAGTAGAGATTGGCAATAGTGAAATGGTAAAATTACCCAAAATTATTTGGGCACCACCTACTGGTCTGCAATAGTTTTGAGGCATGTACTACAATTTGCTACTGAAAATAATGAATTTAGCATCGTTTCAGAGGCATTATTCGTGTCTGAGCCACTTTTGGTAATTGAGCTGATGTGCTCATTCTGGTGGGTTACTCTGAGTGAGTTCATACCATCTTTGCTGTAGGGAGAGAAGTTAAAGATCGGTGAGATATGACATTGTCAGTTGTAAGGGTGCTGTATTTTTCCTGTCACTGAACAAAACACTGTCCTGGGCCCTACCTGAATGTGTTTGAGTAGTGGAATCTCCTTAACTACAAATTTCACAACTTTAAGGCCCCCAAAACACACCGTTTTAACATTGTTTCTATTTCTATTTTTTCCCCAGGTCAAACAGAGGGCCGGGGGAGGATGCCGAATCTGTCAGAGCTGCGCTTAGCTGGCCTGGACTTCACGGATGCCTCACTGCGGCTGGTGGTGCGCCACACCCCTCAGCTGACTAGATTGGACCTCAGCCACTGTAGCCAAGTGGGGGACCAGTCCATTCATCTACTGACTGCTGCTAGCTCCCCCCTACGGGAGACACTCGCCGACGTAAACCTCTCCGGTATAGTAACTCTTGCAAACCTATCTCCTTTAGGCTTTCAAAGAACAAAAATCTGGTGTTCATTTAGATTTTTCAATAATATTAATGCTCCTCTTAGTAGCGGGTGTCATTGCATGATGGCTGTTCTGTACATAGGCTTATCAGTGGTGTAAAATGGCTGTCCTTTATGAGGGCTGACACTCAATCTAGGGGAAGTCACCTTCTATGTAGACCTATTCTGGTGAATGCCTTAGAATTAAGTCTGCTTAGGTTCTGGAGGGAAAGGCTTGGAGTGGAGGGGCAAGTCACTGTATATACACGGAAATCATGCAGGGACAGAAGTACAAAGTGAATTTGTGTTCTTGGAGAGCGCAACTTCAAACCTCTTTGTACCAAGGCCAGGGTATTAAACACAGGAAAAAATATCACTAGTGCTACTCATGCATCCTGCACTCTTCCATTCTCAATATGTAACTCTGCCACCTAATGGAGAGACCAGAAACTGCTTCTGTAAAGATTTAGTAAGAGCTTTGTGCACCCAGTACTGTTCATGCGGGTGTACTGGCCCATCCTCACTTGCCTGCATGGTTATGTATACTTGACAGTTTTTTTTTCTTTTTTCACCAGTCGTGGATGGTAGCCTACTTCTCTCAAGCCTAGTCTTTCTTAGTGGATTCCTGGCCTTGCTTTTCCACTCATGTTTTTGCTATGCATCGCTTGTTTTTCCTCATCTTTCTGATAAATAGCTAAACCCACAATGCTCTGCCATGTGTATATTAGCACCTTCTCCTTGCTTCAGCTGACCTGCTAACTTCTATGTCTCCTGGCTGGCAGACAATAATCCTACCCATCTGTACCATGAATTCTCATGCATACAAGATGCATTTTGTCTACTGGTTTGCATACAGATCACGAGTATCTTATCTCACAGGATTGCTTCGCAGTAAAAAGTGGCCCTTTAAATACTGTTAGAGTTGGGGGCACAGGAGACATTGGATTTCTTCATCAGGAAGAGGTGTCAAGTGGTACTTACAGGGACTCAGAATTTGAGCAGGCCAGGTAGTCTTCCCGGGACCCTCGCTTTCCCAGGTGAAAGGAAGTATCACTAGCTATAAGCAAGTAATGCATGTATTCTCTGAGATGGTGAAGGCACTTGGTTGCACAACCATTTTTCATGAGTCAATTGCCCACCTCTGCCTCGCCTCAGAAAACTTGGATAGCATGGCAGCTTCCAAGAAGCCCTACACCATAGCACAGTAAAGCAAGTGAATATATTTCTGTCATTATTCTTTGCCAAAAAACATAAATCCGCTCAGACTGTGTCATGTGCTTCACTATATGTTTGGGGAATTCTTGTCCACCACCAATTGGGCCATTGAGTATCATCCCACAGACCTAATATATCTGTTCTCTCCTGCCAGCCTTCCTGTGATTAGTTGGGATTTCGATCCGTCCTTTCCATGCAGATGCACAAATCATTTAAATCCCATGTTGTCTTGAAACATTAAGTTCCTCACTTTTGAGGTCATGCCCTGTGTTACATAGGGACAAGGTGGTGGTGAAGACATCATCTCACCTTTGTTCCCTCAAGTATGGCTGAATTCCACAAAGCTGAATTTTCTCAGTGCCTTCTTTCTACTCCTGCATGCTGTTTCATTACACCTGGTTCTCCAACATTAGATGATTGATAGTTTTACCTGCTTGAATATTCCCCATACGTTGGGAACCCTTGGTAGTCATTGTTAAGATAGCAATGCCCATACACTTAAAAAAGCATTTAAAACAGCCGTAGACTATATGTACTCCATTTACTTCTTTCTGCAATCCAAACTCCGACTGATACGGTGAATACAACTCTGAGCTCCCAAGTCCTCACAGAAGCTAATCTGCGCAGAGAATTTCTACCACAGTCCAGCTTAGAGTAAATGAAGCCTCTCGCTCTCTCTCCTCAAATTGGAGCTGATGGGAGCCTTAACCTTTGAGACTGTGGTCACCACTACCCCATACTTCAGGCGTCAGTGGAAAGCTCATAATGATGTCTTAAAATCCCATACTTTCCCTACTTCACAAACATCTTGAATCTCTCAACTTCAGTGAAATCTCCTCCATCATCGACAACATGGTCTATGACACAAAGTCCTCGTTGATGCAGAAATATGATCAAGGCGTAGAAGGTTAGTTGATAAGCGTGTAGTTGACACCAGGAGGCAAGCTTCGTAGTCTGTGAAAACACACTCATTGTTTAAGGTCTGATCCTCATCTGCTGCCATCCAGACGACGACCTCATTAATGACCTCACTGACAGTGACTACAGCATCATCTCGGATAACGGCTCCTTTCTTTGTTCCGCTTTCGTCAGCGCCACGGACATCTGTCAGTGATCTCACCGTTATCAGCACTACTGATTACACCCTGAACAACAGTTCTACAGTTGACACAACCACGTCGACAGCTGTTTTACCAGCTGTTCCTCCAAGTCCTCCGTCTGCAAACCTATCCTTGATGATGTCCTTTTTGCCAATTATTACTCCAGTAGTCTCACAATAAATACTATAAGAGTCTCTATCAGAAGGCAGCAACGTCGGTGACTTAGAAAGTAACTGCGAGGATCCTATCCTGCAGTCTGAAAGTGACACACTGCTGAATGATCAAGCGACGAACTGTCATGAACTTGACTGACATGAAACCAAATGATTCAGATTTTGAACCACCCTGTTCTCATTTATTGCATTTTGGTAGTGTGCCCCCTTACCAGTAGCTTGCTGTGCTGCAGACACCAGTGCATTATCTGGAATCCCTTAAAAACATCATGGAGAATTTTTGTAATCACTTGCCCAGGTATTGACCTTCATCAGCTCCATGTCTGCCACCAGTACCAATACTGCAAGCCGCGACAAGAGTTCCAGGACAACATGAGCAGTTTCAAGTACCTGCAACTACACCTGCAAGTGTGCCGCAACAAGCACTAGTGCCTCGAAAGCTAGTTGATCCAGTGCTTCCAGTTGAACCACTATCCAGGCCTCCATCTATGGAACCGCAAATCTCAGACGAACCACAATTTTCAAGCTCTGATTTGTCAGATAAAGATCACAATGGTAACATCATGATGACGAGGCAGAAGATCAGGACTGTACTTTCCTTGAGAACACAGCACCGAAAGTCAAAGAGTATACATTAGTTGATCAGCTAAGCCCTGAACCTCAGGCCAGATACACTCCATCAGATGATGTACATAGTTTTCATTGTCTCATTGACCAACTTCTCAAAAATTCAATTTGCCAGTTTCACCCCTGGACAAAACATCTTTCCTTTTTTACTATAGTAATTAATCCAGATGTTAAATCTGAGCCATTCTGCTGCTTGATTACTTCTTTTACCAGAAGGCTTACTATGTATGAAAAGTCTAGCAATGGGTAATGTTGCAGCGTGAATCTTTTCTAGATTCACATGCTGTGCATTATTCTGACATCTAGTGGTTGGCTCCAAAATACTTTTCTTAGTTCTCTTTTACTTTTTTGGCTAGTCTTCGTCTGTTACCATTTGGTGATATGTCCGTCCCCTTGTGACATCAGGCGTGTGTCCTGGATACTTAGTGCGTGATTACCATCTTCAGATTATTTTTTCCTCCATTGGGTCTGGAAGGACATGCTGAAGCACTACTGACACCAAAAAGACAAACAAGATGTTCGACAAATCATCAAGGAGAGCAAAGGGAAAGTACACTACGAAAGACATCTATAGAGAGAGAAGAGAGAAAAAACTGAAAAACACAGATTATCACAGAAACCTAGCTGAACGACGTGGGTGACCGATCACGCTGTCTGATAATGTATCGGGCAAGAACCTTGGAGGGATATGGAGAACACCCTCTTTAGGGTATGTCCCGAGTCTCACCTTAAATTCCCCCAGAACAGCAACCACCAGGTCTGCAACCTCTGCCTGCGAAAAGAACACAGTGGCAAATGCTGCGAGGCATGTGTAGTGTTTCAGCCGAGGACGCTAATGACTAAGGCAAAGCAGCGGCAAAGACACTACTCCACCATGCAGGTGCAGAAAACGGGGATCTTGTTGCTAAGAGAACTTGGACTGTCCCATGAAGAAAACAGGGGTATAGAGGTGGTGCAGGCTGATGGATCCGACGACCAAAAACATCAGACTCCAAATCACACAAGACTGTCTTGTGCGAAAGAATCTTCCAAAGGAATGTCAAAACCCAAGAAGCCCCACCGGTCCCGACACAATTGGAGGATGTCCCTCCGAGAAACTCTCCACGAGAAAGGACGATTGGGAGCAAACAAAGGAATTGGCAGCAGTTGAAACCCTGGTTCCGAAGAACAGAGGGTCAAACCTGCTCAACACCCAAAAAGAGGGCACTCGCAGTCTACTGGAAGAGACGTCTCTAAGCCGAAATGGTGGCAATACTTTAGAAAAAGAAGGGATTAAGATGCATCCCTTAGAGATTTTTGGGTTACGCACTCTGGTTTCTCTTCAAAACGAAAAAATCTTTCGCCTTGGAGATTTTTGGATCTCATTGAAACCATAGGTGGAATTGAACCAGGAAGAGGTAGAACAGGTCAAGCTCAAGTCTCCCCCCCACGCCAGAGCCACAGGAAGACGAGCAAGACATGTTGTTCGAAGAACAAGACCAGAGTACTAGGGGATATTCCAGAATGCCAACTCACCGGAGGAAGGAGTCCACTCCTTTCCTTCGAGGTCATCCCCTCCAGATGACATTGTCCTGTACAACTCCGTCGTGAAGACAGCAATGTACAAATATGGGGTTCAGGTGGAAGAAGAGAAGGCACAGGCCTACTTTCTTCTGGAAACTCACCTACCTTTGCAGAGCAAGAATCAATACCTCCCAATGCTACCCAGTATCTTGGTCCAGAGAATCTTTCAGAGAACCGACGGCGTGCAAGGCCGTAAGCCCGAGGGTTGAGAAGAAATATAAAAACTCTTCCAAAGACCCCCAGGATATACGGGGCAATGCAGCAGCGGTCTCAGTCATTGTAACCACTGTAAGAAAGAGGACCAATTGTGCCTATATTCACCGGCCCACCCTCGGAGAAGGAAAACAAATGAGTGAAGATGATGGATTGAAAAGAGGAAAGAAGAGCAGCAGCGCAGTGGAGGATCGCTAACTCCAACGCCCTCCTGAACCGTTACGCATTGGGAAGAAGTGAAACACCTCCCAGAGCAGTTTCAGAGATGGACAGCCTTGCTTATGGAAGAGGGGAAACTATGGCCAACACGTGCCTGAAGTCTGCATTTGATGCCGAAAATATGGCAAGCAGACAGATGGTCACAAGGACAACCGGGAGGAGACGCGCCTGGCTGCGGGTGTCATGCACCCTGTTCGCATTGACGGTAGATGACACTGCAGCAGTTTACAAAAAAAAATACATTTCTAAAGCCATGGCAGTGCTGCAGTTTCGAGGATACCAATGAAGAGGTACAATTCCCATGTGGAGACCAACTGGAATGGGAAGCTTGCAAGCACACTTTCAATCACCCTATCAACACACAGGTCAACAGCAGGTAACAACGCAGCAGTAACAACAGTTCCAAACAACTCAATTCCAGCCCTTTTGCTCCAGAGGGACAAGTGCCTTAAACAAGTAGCACCAAACACCATCCGCCCCACCACAAATCACCAATGTGGGACAGAATAAGAACTTTCCTCCGGGAGTGAAGGAGAGTAGCATCAAATTGGTTCTCCACACTATCTGGCATGGTTATTGCATAGAACTTTTAAAGACACCATCAGGGGTCAGACCAAAGAAAACATCACACATGACTGGAAAAAAAGTGATGCCTGTAACACGAGGTACAGGATCTCTTCCAAAAATGGGCAATCAAAAGAGTACCCTCAGCAGAAACCAGTCAGAGAAGCTATTCAACCTGCTTCCTAGTCCCAAAACAGGATAAATCATTGAGACCAATTTTGGACCTTCATTTCCTAAACAAATTTATAAAACACACAAATACTCATAGGACAGTACTCCAGGAAGTCATTCTGCGGCAGCAGGAAAGACTATATGGCGACTATGGAGCTAAAGGACGATTACTTGCACATCCCCATCAACCACAAACACAAAACGTTTCGTCAGATTGTTGCAAACCAAAACACTATCGGTTCAGGGTGCATCCCCTTGGGATTATGTCAGCACACACAGTATTTACAAAATGCCTAGCATCAGCAGCAGTACACATAAGAAAAGGGATACATGTATACCCCTATCTAGATGATTAGCAGGTGAAGGCAACCTCATTCTTCCAGCCCAAGAACCGCATCAAGATGCTCATGGATACCCTTCACAAACTAGGGTTCGCGATAGACCTAGAAAAATTCTCAGCATAACCGGAGAGAGAAAATATTGTTCTAGGGGCAAGAATCAACACAGTGGAGGAAGGGCCTTCTCCACCCACAAGAGGATCCAAGAGTTCACAGAACCGGCTCACCATTACCCCATGGGTCTGTCTGTAACAGTGTGGACTGGTGGAAAATGATGGGCATGATGGCCTCCTGCAACCCACGGATTCTCAATGAGACCAATTCAGAAATGGATCCAAAAGTAAAGGTCACAAGCAGCAGGGAGTTTGGAAGATTTTGTGGTTGTATGCAAAAGGTACAAGAGGAGATGACATGATTGGTTGTGGCTGCAAGACCTTTCTTGCTGCCATCTCAAACAGTGACCATCACCACTGACGCAGCTCACACTGGGTTAGGAGCTCAAATGGGAGAGCTCAACATCAGAGGGCTATGGGAAGCAATTCAGCACATAAATGTCCTAGAGCTCAAAGTATTCTTCCTAGCTGTAAAGGCTTTCCAAACGTAGGCGTGGGGAGAAAAGGTGCATGTCTGTCCAAATGTACAACACAACCACAATGTTTTACCTCGGCAGACAAGGAAGGACAAGGTCATATGTGTTATCAAAGTAATCTCGGGAGATTTGGCGATCTGCCAGTCAAGAGTAGAGTAACCTTGCCAGCAGTATACCTGCCAGGCATAGAACCGCAGAAACGGAGACGAAGCAGACCAGCATCCATCTCACATGAGTGAGAGGTAAACCTGCGAGTATTCTAAAGGGTGTTCCAACAGGGGGTACTGCAGAGGTCGACTTGTTCATAACTCCAGAAAACGCTAAATGACCAGGCTTAGCATCCAGGCACCCACACCACCACTCCCGTGAGAATTCACTGTCGATATACTGGTTGAGGAAATTTGCATACGCCTTTCTACCAATTCTTCCCGTACCTTTAGTGATGAGTGAAAACAGTCACAAATGACATTGAGCCTAATTGCCTCACAATGGTCAAGGCAGTTGTGGTTCTCAGACCTAGTTGAAATGGCGCAAGCAAACATAAAAAGACAGCTACTGACAAATGGCCTGCTTTACGCACGGGGAGGTGGGGTCCACCACCTGGTACTCAGCAGCGTAAATCTAGCGGTCTGGCTCCTGAAGACATAGTGTTTGACCACCTAGACCTCCCACAGTGGTCAACAGGAAGCTTGAAGACCAAGTACAAGGAAATGCTACACTGCAAAATGGAGGAAATATGAACTCTGGTGCAGAGAAAGAGAACGTTTCCACATCTGGGCGCAAGATACCACAGCGGTGAGGTACCCAACATAGTTCCTAGACAACAATTTAACCTACTCTTAACAAAGTCCACCTGTCAGCAGTATTAGTCTTCGAGGACTATAGGAGAAGTTTCTTCACAACATCAGTTATCAAGAGGTTTCTAGAAGGACCAACACCCTTGTGGAACCTCAACAGGGTGCTGACAACTAATAAAGGAGCCTTTTGAACAACTCCATAAGATAGAAGTAAGGTTCTTAACTAAGGGTGGGCGTAGTTCGCGAAGTAATGCTTCGCGAAGCTACGCAAAGTGCAGTTCGCGCTACGCAAGCTTCGCGTAGCACTACGCGAACTGCGTAGCGCACTGTTCGCAATGATTGCACAGTGCCGGATGCTTGTCCGCACTGTGCAATCATTGAAAACGGCAACTTGCACAGTGCGAGCTGTCTTTTACTGCCGCTCGAGTAGATTTTTACTCGAGCGGCAGCTTCTCAACGCGGACTGGTAGTTTCTCATCGCGAGCGGTCGCAAGCATACGCGACCACTCGCAATGAGAAACCTGACCTCCCCGCGTTGAGAATCTCGCCGGAGGTTTATTTTCCACGCTCGCGATCGGCAACTTGATGTTGCTGATCGCGAACGAGAAAAAGTCTCGCCGGGATGTCATTTTGCTTGCTCGCGGTCGCCAACTTGACGTTGAGGACCGCGAGCAAGCAAAAAATGACCGCGGCACTACGCTACGCTACGCTACGCGTGTTCGCACTGTGCTACGTGCAATTCGCGTTGTGCGAAGTAGCGCAAACTTCGCAAACTACGCGAGCGTAGCGTAGCACTTCGCCCAGGGTTATTCTTAACCTTGAAGACCTCTTTTCTAATTGCTGCCACATCGCTTCGCAGGATCAGCGAGCTGCAAGTACTAACCACCCAGGAGCCTTACCTGCAAATTCACAAGGACAGAGAAGTCATTCGTACAAATCTATACTTCTTACCAAAGGTCATATCAGAATTAAACCGGCTCACTGGTTTGAACAAGCATTTGAAATGCAATAGGTCTCGCAATTACGCGAGTTTGAGCTATTGGCATTGTAAATGATAATGCTTTTTATTTTTGTTCTAGTTTTTAAAACATAAATAAAAGGCATTGTCATTTACAATGCCAATAGCTTAAACTCTGGCAAATGCGAGACCTATTGCATTGCAAATGCTTGTTTAGGACTTGTGCCCTGCTTTAGTCCCCATTTAGATAACTAGATATAGGCTTCCTGAATGAAGAGACCGAAATCTAAACAATCAGGGAAAACACCCATTCCATTAAAGTCAAGGGATTCATGTGAGTTCACTTCCCGTGAGACAGCTTTCTGCAATGACATGGTACACTGTCGTATTGTATTGGAATTGCATTTGTATGGCGCTTACTACCCCTGACGAGGCGTCAAAGCTTTTTCGGCGAGTAGCACGCTACTCCGGGACCCATAGAGGGTTAGTGTTGAATTAGTATAGTGAAACATGCAAGTAAATTTTAAGTGGTGGATAGGTTAGTCAGTTATTTGGATTCGGAAGGATAGCAGAAGGATAGAAGAGGAAAAAAGGTTTGTATTTATATAGCGCTTGTTACCCCTGATGGGGTGTTGAAGCACGCTACTCCGGAAACCCATTAAGGATTAGTGGTGAATTAGTATGGTGAAATATGAAAGTAATTTGAGTGGTGGATATTAGTCAGTTATCTGGAGTGAGAAGGATAGCGGAGGGATAGAAGGGGAAGAAAGGTTTGCATTCATGTAGCACCTGTTACTCCTGATGGGTGTTGAAGCGCTTTTCTGGCGAGTAGCACGCTACTCCGGAACCCATAAAGGATTAGTGTTGAAAATTAGTATAGTGAAATATGAAGTAATTTGAGTGGTGGATATGTTATTCAGTTATTTGGATAGAGAAGGGTAGGTGGCGGGATAGAAGAGGGAAAGAGGTTTGTATTTATATAGCGCTTGCTACCCCTGATGGGGTTTTGAAGCGCTTTTTTGGCGGGTAGCATGCTACTTTGGAACCCATAACGATTAGTGTTGAATTAGTATGGTGAAACATGAAATTAATTTGAGCGGTGGATATG
The DNA here is from genome assembly GCA_963921515.1 of Calotriton arnoldi. Classification (NCBI taxonomy): domain Eukaryota; kingdom Metazoa; phylum Chordata; class Amphibia; order Caudata; family Salamandridae; genus Calotriton; species Calotriton arnoldi. Next base: position 39,144 of record CAWUFW010024643.1, on the reverse strand, counting down.
TTAGTCAGTTATTTGGATTGAGAAGGGTTGGGGAGGGGTAGAAAAGGGAAAAAGATTTGCATTTATATAGCGCATGTAACCCTGATGGGGTGTTGAAACGCTTTATTGGCGAGTAGCACGCTACTCAGGAACCAATAAAGGATTAGTGGTGAATTAGTATAGTGGAATATGGAATTTGAGAAGTGAACATGTTAGTCTGTTATTTTGATTGAAAAGGATAGTGGAGGGATAGAAGAGTGAAGGATTTTTTTTATCATTTCTTTTTTTAGGTCATAGCAGTAGGAGGAGGCTTTTGGATGAGTAAAGGGTTTTTGGAGGGGAAGAGTCAGAGGGAAGAGTTTATAAAGGTTTGTTTTAGGGGAGCGGTATAGTAAAAGAGGTGTCAGATGATGCAAGGAGGGGTAGAGTAGGAGAGAGTCTAGAAAGGGTTATTTTGGGGATCATAGTAGTGGTATGGGGTTTGGGATAAATGAGTGGATGTAGAGGATATATTGATAGATGTATAGGGTGAGTGATAGGGTAGTGCATTGGAAAGAGTAGTAGAAAGAAGTTTGAGATGAGTCAGAAAGTTGGGCTAGAAGATATATTGAGAGAAGTATAGGCTGAGAAATAGGGTGGTGCATTGGAAAGGCTGAATTAGAAGAAAGTGATAAATATATAGATCCATAAGTACATTGAAAGTATATAGATGCATATACACAATTGACTGACAAACATATGTCAACGGCCATTTACCTGACCAAATAACTGTGATGCAAAACTTCAGTGAGGTAATTATTATGATGAACATATTTAAAAGCACATTCATTCTGATTGTCACAGTAGCTGCACTATAATGCAAATTATTTGCAACTGCAGTTATGTAGCGCTTTTCAAACCACCTCAAAACGCCGAAGCGCTATGATGGACCACGACGGAGCTCACTGGGATTAACATGAACTTGATTCTCGGCCAAGGCAGATAATAAACTTGCTCTGCAGGCACCCCCTTGCCCAGTTGCGTGCCCACTGAAGTTTAAAAAAGCAAAGTTGAAAAATCCCTTACATGCTGTACATACGAAAAAATCGGCATTTCTAAATTACTCTAAAATATCCTATTAGCACAATTAAATCTGCCCCCCAAAAGCATGGTAAGTTAGACACGGCATCTCTGAAAAGGCTGCAATTGCAAAATGCAATCCAAGCTAATCTCGCGCTCTCTCCCCCTCTCTATGCTTCAAAGCTGCAGGCACAAAGATGTAGGCCAAAGTACAAGGCAAGAACATTGGCCAACTGTTGCTGAAACAGCCCCCTCCTCCCCAGCTTTCCATGTGGCACCAACCAGGACGCTTCACCCTGCTGTTCAGCTCAACTCCCTCTCCCCTGACTTACAGACGAGCTCTGTTACTGCAGGAGGTGTCATCCATCACAGGCTAGAGAGGGGTGCAGTGTTCTCAGAGTGTACCAGAAACTTTAGACATCTCCCGGCCTGACACATCTGCAGAGTGTCCGCCGTCCACCTCCTGCCTCACCCCTATCTCACTGCCAGCAAGTAAATAAAAATGTACAACAAAAAAACTCAATGTGCAGTTGTATGTTACAACAGATGTCTTTGCAGTAGCAGCAAACTACAGCGGGGGTAGTTTTTCACTTTTAATGCCCTATGCCCCCACCTCGCAGAGGAAGCATCCCATCGCCTCACAGCTCACACAGGCACGATTCCACACGCAAATATCGCATGCGCCCCTCCCTCCACCTCATATGCCTCAATACGTCCGCTCCTTTTAAACGTCACCCCCCTCCTCTCCCTGAGACACCAGAGCAGAGAGAATGCGCGGCTAAGACGCTCAAGGGTAATGAGCAAGTTGAGGAACGAGAAAGGTGGGCCTGTGTGCAAGGGAAACTGGGTTATGTGGCAGGCTGTGCAGGTATGTGCATTGACAGGGGGTGCAGAAGAGGGAGCTGTGATGCTTGCTATCCCACCGCCCCCTCCCCCTCCAGACCACTTTAATAGTAGCGGAACCGGTGTGGCAATTTATAAATAACAGCAGCACGGCTTCCCTCACGTGTCCTCGTTTGACAAACATGTGCGAAAGTGTTCGCGTGGTCTCCTGAAACAGCCTGGAAATGCAGCAAGTGAAGCTTACAAGGTGCACCACTCAAAACGATTTTCTTAAGAATAACGCAGTAGTTCTCTGGAATGTGATGCCAAAGGTACCCAGCTTCGAAGAGCTACACAGAGCAGGCATTAGTTAAAGCCGCACCCAGTTTAACTCATTCCACTGACCTCAGAATGATGAAAGGGGGAGCTCACTCTACCGGTATTTGAATATGTGACTGCAGATTGCACGCGAATCTTTGCAGCAGTTGTTTCACCCACTTGTTGTCTTCCGCTTCAGAGAGCAATAAAAGCAGCTAAATAAATAACAGGACCTACACAAACTGAGTTTAGGTGGCCTGCTAGCATGGTTTTCCATGAAATTGTTTTATTTTATTTTTAATTTAGCTTCCAAAAATACATTTCATTGGACGGTAAAATATTTATCAGCAAGGGCATTTTTCGCTTCTGAGACCGGTTCTCAGTTCATCAGTTTTATTTAAAATGGACTCGCACCAGAGCATTTCATAGCAAAGCACTCGAATAAAGCGGTATGCTTCAAGACAACCCGCCATGTTTGTCCTTTTAATTGTTCTAAAATGGTCTCTCATCATCCCTGATCTTGGACTCTTTTCTGTTTCATCTGCATCTCGGCACATTTTCTTTGCTAACCATTCGTCGAGCTCCGAGCTCTGATAAAAGCGGTTAATGTTTACTAGAACCTGCGCATGAACCGCATCAAACCCGATAGCAGAACTTTGCCTTCTCTCCCCTACAAACAGCATCCGTGCCCGGAAAAAATACTTCTTGCTAATAGATTTTAATTGGGAAACACACATAAAGGGGTACCAACAATTTCTGAATGAATATTAAAGGCAATAAAGCCATGTAGAGATTTGTTTTATTCTTATTGCTGTACGCTGTACTTGCGCGTTAACAGAGTTGAAGATTGATCTCCTAGTTAAATCGTGTTTGTTCTTTAACTAAAAACCTGCGATGCCAGTTCCTCAAATGGCATATCTTCAGGGGCAAATGAGCACTTTTGGGGGTGGGGGGGGGTTAGGTAAACTATTTCACTGCATTTCTTTTCTATTTCTCTCTGGAACGTAAACACAGGTGCTGCATTTCACAGCACTATGAAACAAGCGCTCGCCATTGCGGGTAGGCAGGGGGCCATCTGTTTTCACTCAGCCGTGTTTATATTTGCATCGCGCTTTCACTTTCACTGAAAGCGCGATGCAAAAATAAACACGCGGCTGAGTGAAAACAGATGGCCCCGACAAAGATAGAAAATGCTTTGCGACAGCCGCAAAGCAGACGAGACAGTCCGGATGGGCCGGACAAAAAGGCGAAAGGGTGGAAACAAAAATACCTCATTTCCAATGGCAGGCCACCGTTTAGCATAAACGGTGACGCCAGCCAATGGAAATGAGGGGCGGGGCTTCAAGTCCCCTTCTGAAATCTGCTCTCTTACAATATCTCTCGCCCAGCGTGCAGCGCTTTGCGCTGCAACGCCAGGCGAGACCTAAAAAGACATTATTACAAGATGAATAGTGTAAACAATCCAGATCTGCTACCAAAAAGCAGACTTGCAACTAGAGGCAAGACCTAAAGCACATTCCACAAGGAAAAAAGGAAGCCACACTTCCTTTCTAGAAATTGTTTAAATAAATGGCATATGTATGTCAGCCACCTGGTCATCTGTTCCTACCTTCACAAAACAGTCCTATGTGGACATTCAACTGAACAAAGAGTCACAGGTGGGGCAAAGGGTACTTGAAGCATTTGTTTGCAAGTTCAACCTCATTTCAGCCCCACCTCCAAGGGTCACCAAGGATACTGCCTCAAAACCCGTGCACAGCAAGTGATTCCAGAAAAGATTCACGCTGCAAAACAAAATTATTACTTACTGGTAGGAGTAGTTTAGCAGCTTGAAAACCTTTTGGATTCACTTGCAAACCACACCTCCCCAAGAAATGAGGTGCAAAAAGCTAAGAAGAGATGATGATGATACCTTTCAAATACAACAAGAAGTCAATAAGGACCAGACAAGTCATCAAGGGGAAAAAAGAATATGACGATAGTGACCATGCACAGGGGCTTCTGGGGTACACATCTGATGTCACAAAGGGACAGACATAGCACAATATGGTATCAGATGATCCCCAGCAAAAAAATGTATTCTGGACCCAACCACTAGATGGCAGAATAATGCATAGTATGTGAATCAAGAAAATTCTTCAAGCAGCAAACTACTCCTACTCCTCCATTTACTATTTCAGTAGCCAAACTGGACAAAAAATACGAAGATACTCAATCAGCACTGGCCAGCTTGCTAAGTCAGGTTAAAACAGATTGCACTTTCGGCTGCAGCCCATCTAGAAATCCCTGTCCACATCTGGCTCCATCAGACAAGATAGATCGCTACTGACCAGCTGATTGTGATACGACAGACAATTCTGGCACGACATATCGGCCTATATTAAAAAACTACAGACAGGCTTTAAAGAACATGCCAAGGCTATTCATGAAGGAGAACTGGTATCTTCTGTGCTGATTGATGCTTCCATCAGTGGCTTCAGACAGTTGGCCTCTGTAGCAGCATTGCACAGCTGTAGATGGTTAAACGCAATTCTTCCTCCCAGAGGTGCAATCCAAATACTCGATATGCTTTTTGATGGCCATCAGCTATTCTGAAACCAGGTACATTTACATGGCACATTTTCGGAGCTTACTTCAGCAAAGACAGAGTTTGTACAACAAGATAAACATAGTCAGCAGGGACATTCCTTCTGGCAATTAGGTTATTACAATCAACTATCTTCATTTCAACATGGTCATTAAAAACCAGCCAGTGAAAGCTCCAAGCAAAGACAAAGGTCTCATTCTCTTTGGGAAAATCCAAGGACTATACCTTTAGGGCCTTTTCTCCGGCCTTTTACTCGCCTTAGACACCATACCAGAGAGGGGGAAAGTGTATAAAATAACAATGGACTGCTGGGTTCTGGATATTATTTTGCTTGGACATGCCAAAGAATTCACACCCAGACCATGTTTGACACCACCAAGCAATGAGCACCATTTATACCTGGAGGCCTCAAAGGTGGATATATTAACCAAGTGTTGATAGAAATTGTACTCCAATCGCAACACAATTTGGGTTTTTACTGCAGGTGCTTCCTGGTGAAGCAGGAGGTTAGGAGAGTGTGAACCTTTCAAGATCCAAGCATGCTTAACAAATTCATAAAGAAACACTTCCTTCCACATGATGTCCCTGCTCAATGTCCTGCAGTACATCAATCAGGTAAACGTTTTAGCATCGCCCGACCGAGAGGACGCCTACTTTTACATCCCAAATAAATGAGTGAGATTTATGGTCATTGGCCAACATCACCAGTTGCCATTTGTAAAGACTCTGGAGGCTGAATGCAAAGTGTTTAGCTCCAGTAACAGTTTTTTTGCGATGGCATGGAGTGCCGATCTTTCCTTCCCTCGACTCCTGGCTGGTCAAAGGTCCATTATCTGTATGCATAAAGCTGGCTGTAAAATCTATGATCTATTTGTTAAATGAATTAGGTCTCACCTTAAACAGAAAGTAGACGATAAGGACACAACAGCAGATCATTTTTCTGGGTTCATACATCTGCCCCACTACCTTCAGAGCCTACCCATCATAAGCACTTTGTCATCTCATTGGGTCAAAGCTTAAAGGTTCAAACTTGCCTAACGATGCACAAGCAGAGGAAATTGCTAGGGATGATATCACCTAGCATTCCAATACCTCCCCAGTACTGTCTCTGCATGTGCATGTAGGAACAATTGTATTGCCAATGGAAGCAAGTGGAGGACACTGGGGAAATATAATTTCATTGACCTCAAAAGCCAAGCACTAGAATCGTGGGTTGATCCACACATCTTTACTGCACAAGACCTGTACTTGGAAGACACTCCGCTTAATCTCACCACAAATCCATTCCTGAGAGAGGAGCTTATCTCCAAAATCTCTCCACCAGCCGTCTGTGGTCAGCATACGAGTTAAACTTGCATGTCAGTCTGCTGGAATTGATTCTGGTTGTCTCTGAAGCCCTTTTGACCTCGGATCGCCAACCAAATGGTCCTCATAAGAACAGACAACATGACAGCCCTGTACTACAAAAAAAGGCAAGCCAGAACTTGATCAAAGCTAAAACCCTCTGACATTAGGTTCTTCAACACTACATCGAACCAATAGTGGAACATGTTTCAGGGTTACAGAATTAACAGGGTATTCCCAGCCTGACGTCGGGGAATGGTTCAAGCATGCAAGTATATAAAAAAAATCCAATGTCAGAGAATTTTCGGATTCAGTCTGGCGCCTGGAGGAATATTCAAAAGGTGCGAAATCTGCAGTTAGAAGTCTCCATAGGAACTTACCTGCAACTATAATTCTTTTAGCATTGAATCTTTCATAGATTCACATGTCACAAAATTATCAAAGCAACCTAAGAGAAGAAGAAAAGCAGCAGCAGGCACGAAAGCTGCTTGCCTCAAGCAAAAAAAGAGCAAACCATCGCCTGTCCCCATGTTGACAAAGTTCTGGATTGCACACTGGAGCAGGAATGCTTGGTACTTCACAATGCTGCCATGCAGATATTGCTCGTAGAATTCCAGCAATGAGAACAATAGTTGCTGCAGCCATGCCTTTAGTTGAACATGTTTTGACTACAATAAAAACAATCCATCTTGCCAAACCTGTCTTGACAGGGCTACACCTTTGCTTTCGGAGTAATGCACTCCTTTCCCTTAGGGAAAAGTCTGTAGTCAGACATAGTTGAGGTATTTCTGGCTACAGATGGAGAAACCTTCAAAAATGTAGCTTCCTAGAAAACCACTGCAGTCATCTTTTTAATTGTGAAGTGATCATGATGAGGTCTTTCTAATTTCTTTTGACCAGGTGTCTCTGTATTATCAGTTCCTCTTCAGCTGGCCTTGTGCAAATGCAAGATTGAGGAAGCAGGCTGGGAAGACCGCATCTCCCTATATGCGGACGATGTTTTGCTATATTTAGCATCCCCCAGACGCTCGCTTAATAGGCTCCTTGACATCTGTGAAGCATATGGTAGATTCTCTGGGTACACGATTAATTGGACCAAATCGGTTCTATATGTCCTGAGTGGCTCGCCGCCTCAACTCCCTAAGGGATGTACGGTGCAGATCGCAGAGGATAGCTTCAAATACCTGGGCCTCTACATTACACCCCTCCCAGAGGAGTTTATGGAAAAAAATCTATTGGTACCCCTGAAGAGGCTCCGTCGCGACACTAAGCATTGGCAATCTCTACCATTGTCACTGCTGGGTAGAGCCGCACTCCTCAAGATGATGGCGCTCCCGAGATTCCTTTATGCCCTACAAAATACCCCATTTTTAGTCCCCATCACCTATTTTAAGGCAATTGAAGCGGAAGTATGCAACCTACTGTGGGACGGTAAACCAGCCCGCATAACCATGTGTAAATTGATTAAGCGGTGGTGCGATGGTGGAATCGCCCTCCCTAATATACAAACATACTACTGGGCATCCCAACTGATCGTGCTTAACCAGTGGCTCCATACCCCACAAACTGAACCGGCATTCCGCATGGATAGATTTAACCTGGAAGAAGGGGAAATCATGAGCGCGCTATACAATAACCCCCGAAAGATACCCTTAAACGGACCCACCGCACATACAGTCCAATTATGGCATATAGTGCTTAAAAAGGTGGGATGGGACGGAACTATAACACAACTGACTCCACTTTGGGAGACCCACCGGCTAGGTAGACTCAGCAGTAGTAAGGGATTCCACCAATGGGATTTAATAGGGATATCAAGAGTCTGAGATCTCTGGTGTAAGGGAGAGGTCATCTCCTTTGCTTAACTCCAGGAACAATAAGACATGACGCCCACAGAAAGGTACCGCTACACTCAAATCAGACACGCACTCAGGCAGTCATTCCATCAGGCACCACTCTCCCCGAGGCCTCACCATTAGAGGATAGACTCCTCACCGACTATATGGATAAAAAGGCCATTTCCCTCACTTACTGCAAGATTATTAATAACCAACCAGACCCAACAAAACCACTTCGAGAGAAATGGCAGGCCGATATGGGGGAGCTGGACGAAACCGACTGGCAGGAGGCCCTAGCATCCCCACGAGCAGTGGCAATGCCGTCCAAATTAAAATTAGTACAGTTGAAAATATTCCATCGCATTTACTTCACGAGGGTAACTACAAAAAATGGGAAAAACCGATAGCCCACTTTGCCTACGGAACTGCGGAGCACTTGGCACTTTCTATCGCACAATCTGGGAATGCCCTGAGATTACGACATACTGGGGCACAATAATGCATGCAATTACACAAGTCAGCGGGGTCACTGTACCCCCAGAACCCAAGAGATGTCTACTCAACATCTGGGACCCAACGGATCTAAGCCACGCGGCCCAAGACTGGGCAACGCTGGGCATGATGTTAGCCAAACGTAACATCGCCAGACAATGGGGAACACATGCTACCCCAACCTATCTGGACTGGTGTAGCGACGTGGATAGCGCCATGGTGGCGGAGAAGGCAGTATACACACACAGGGGGTACCCCAAGAAGTGGAACCGGGTCTGGGGAAAATGGAATGATTTTAGAGTTAACATCTGTGACCCACCACCTGATGAGTCGGCAACGGACATTAGCGATTAAAGGAAACGAAATAATGTTATGAACGTACCTATGTTAATCATGTACTGATTGTGTAACCATGTCAGACAAGGTTGTTTGTGCTATGTACCACGTATGTATCCATGCCAATCTGTATTTGAACTGGTATATATTAACCAACGTATAATAAAGAGTTTAAAAAAAAATAAAAAAAAAATTGAGGAAGCAGGAGCATTCTGGAAAACAAGCAACCTAAAAAGCACCTCTAGCTTTTGTACAAGATGCCTTGTTTGAACTGGATATAAGCAGCTAAAATCACCCGGTTTAGTCCACCTTCTAACTAAGGAAAAGCTTTCCTTCCAAAACAGTTCCTTGAGTACCTAGAAGCACAATGTCCCTTGCAGAATGAAGAATGGTTTTTGATGTGGAGAATGATGTCCAATGATGACAGCAGCGAAGTAATTTATTGGAAGACTTGTTGCTTGTGCTTCAGTGAAAGTGCCTTGGGTACCAATTAGTGAGATATGGGTATAGTGCTAAACCCTCCCTCCACACTTGTGCTGTCGATGGGCGCAATAACTTTAATAAATACACAGGGCAGTATTCAGACTGAAGGGTAACATTCTGGATAACAGCAACGTTGTCAACAATTGAGCTATCACGCTGTTGCTCTGTCTAGGTAAACTAACGAAGTAAGTTGTGCTCTAAGAACTCTCTGCATGTCTAGAACTTAATCTCCTAACACCCTGGCAACTAGGATTTAGAGCAGGGAGAGGCACAGATTAGGCCTTCACTATGGAGGAAATCTGAGCAATCACCAATCAGGGAGATACAGCGGCAGTGCTGTCTCTACAGATCTCCACAGCTTTGGTACATTGTACAATAGTCCCCTCTTTGCCCCCATCAAAGACTGTGGAATCCCTTTCTGAAGCGGCATTCCCAGGCAGTCATCCTTCCCTCTCATTCTCAAGAACAAATCTTCACATGTGGGATGCTGTCACCTCTCCTTTTTAATGTTTACATTCAACCCATGATTGACTTGCTTTGAGCACATGACTGCGCCATGCTCTCTTATGCTGATGATACATAGTTAATGATTTGGCTCTTGCAAGCTCCCAAAGGCTCGGCCAAGTAATTGTCCACGTGCCTTTTAGCTACTGGGACATAATGTCCCAATATTTCCTTCAATTGAACATCAATAAGACCTAGCTCCTGTTAATAGTATCATGCTTAGATAGAAGGGATGGAGATATTTAGACTAGGGATTTAGGTCCTGTATCATCTCCACAAGAGGCAGTGAAATCTCCAGGCATTCTTAACTATCCATACTTCCTCAGATTAATTGATATAAGCATGAAGATTTAAGTGCTTTAAAGTTTCTGAAAACGGCATTAGAGTTTCTTGTAAAGAATCTGACCAAATTGGTTGATATGCATTCCTTCAAAAAATAGATTACTGTACTGTAATCTGTTGTAGATGGGTCACACGGCTTCCATGTCGGGACTGGAGGCGAGGATTAGGCTTAAACTTTCTGTACTTTATTATACCACCTTATGTAGATCAACATTAAACTAAATTTCCCATGAGTCCTTGGGAAAAGAAACAAAAAACAGTCCATCCAATCCGAACACCACAGACCCTCTCAACATTCTCTGGAGACGCTCTATCCTCCTCTTTCTGCCTGAAAACACAGCCGACTTCTCAGAGGATCACTCCTGTTTATTCAAATCTGCCCTTAAGAAGACAAATGAATGAAGTAAGGTTTTTGTTTTCACCACTGTCAACGCAAAGGTCATCAAACAATGCTGGAAAAGAACACAATATGCAGGCAGTTCTGTCAAGACAAGAAATCATGACCGACTCGTCTTCATTTGTATGACAGTACAGACCCGTTAACTGAACAACTTCAAATTATAACATCACATCATATGGGGTGGGAATACTAATCTTGTCAGAAAAAGGATGGGCTAATCCTCGCGTCAGAGTCCTTAACAGATTTGAAATTTTCCGCTAACGATGGCTAGGAAAATTTTCATTGTGTCAGGACCGGAGGCGAAGATTAGTCTAGTTTAAAGCTTCTCCACCACCAGAGGTGCCAGATTTGAAACTGGCTTGAAGTAAAACCTTTAGTGGGTAGAATCTGAGGACCAGCCTGCTGCATTGAGAAGGTCCTCCAACCGAGCTGCCACTGAAAAAGCTTTGGAGTCCATACCCCTCCTTACGGATTGAGCCCCAAACTGAGAGATGTCACTCCCCGCCTCCTGTATGGCTCATCGGACCCATATAGCAATGGTAGGTGAAGAAATCGCTTTGTGAAGTTTAGTGAGAGCAATGGGTAAATGTCTTTCACCCTGAGGGTGCAGATCTTCTGTCATAGACTCATAAACCTTGACTGCTCTAACACATAACTTTGGAACATCTGGAAATGTTGGGTATGACACAGTTCTTGAATTACATATTCGTCTAGAAATATGAGGTCACTCTGTCTGGAGTGAATACCCTACCTGTTACATAAAGCGCTCTCACATTCGAAACTCTTCGACTGGAGATCAAACACAACAGGGTGGTTAGTTTAGCCAACATCTGTTTCCTGGAAAGGTACTTATTAGAAGGCCATGATTTAAACAAATAAAGAACCTTATTAACATCCCATAATTTTGAATACCAGGGTTCTGATGGGATAGACCATCTAATACCCTTCAGAAGTTTACAGACCAGAGGGTGCTCTCCAACCGGGTGCCTATCTGTCCGCAAATGACCTATCTAAAAGTATTAATGGACCTATAAGCCAGACCTTTCAAAGCTAAGGCCGCTAGAAAATGCAGAATGCATACAACCTCTGCCCCACTAGGGATCCAGTTGTTGTTGGTGACACCATCCCAGCCATCGGGACCAGGTGGGGTGGTATCTCTTATTTGTGCTATCTGCTCCGGCTCTAGTGAGCAACGTGGCAGCCTCTCCGGAATTTACTGGGACTTTCCAGCGTTCCCTGTAATCCGCCATGCCAGGAAACGGAGAACCAGTTGATGAGAATTCCCTTGAGGATCCCGAAGGAGACACTGAAACGGGGGTAGAGGAATTGGAAAATCCCAAGAAAGTTCCATCAGGACTGGAAACCAGACTTGAGATTTCCAAATTGAGGTAATCACCACTAATTCTCTTGTAGGGGATTTCCGTGATAGTCATAATCATGTGAATAGTCCCGCCCATGTGCGTGGACCCCGGAGCACTTCATTAGATATATCTTCTTAAGTTGTCATCTTCTGCCTTTCTTCAAGAAGGCCTGTATAGACACTTAAGAAACAAAAAGACAATAATGCAGCCTAACCAACTAGGCTAAGCTGGCCATTACTTCATCTTGAAGTGAAAAAAAAATAGCCAGTTTAACTTTTTAAATTTAGCAATTTGCTGAGTTTTACACATAGAAAACTCTCCTTCACAAAACTCCTTTTTTTTTCATGATAAAGATGAAAAGGAATGGATAGAGAAGCCCCCATAGGCTGCCATTATATGTCTGCAAATGGATACCGTGCCTTTAAGAGTCTCCAGAGACCCCCGGTATCCCATGATGCACAGCCAGAGGCAGTTACTTTCAGTTCTTTTTCCGGCTCCTGCTAGCAGGACCCTGGAGCATTGAGCTCTACCTTTTTGGTATTACATTACAAACTTAGTTATATATTTGGATTTTTGAAGTTTTACTCGACGTCTTTGGCCTTTATCTACCTTCTGCTGTAGTTTTTTGGCAGATTTTCTGCAGTTTTCTTGTCATAATGCCATCTCTATTTGACAAGTGGTAGGAAGAAGGCCAAGTCTGATGCTCACAGTCTGTATTCTGTGTTTGCCTGTGTCTCATGTGCCTGACACCTGTTCTATTTGTAAGACTTTTTCCAGGTGCCCCCTGCGTGACAGGGAGAAAATTCGGCTCCACGGGTTGGAGCAGAGAAGACAGAAGGCAGCATCTTCAGCCTCTGGGCAAGGAGAGGGTAAGTCCTCTACCAAGACACATGCTTCGACCTCTGGGGGGCTCCCCAGTCGAAAAACGGCAGAAAAACGACGCCGGTCCCGATCGACGCCGAGGACGGCGACGATGACGTCGAGAGCAGGTATGACGACTATATGCTCTCCGTCGACTCAGGGCTCTGGGTCGAAGCGACGTCTACGTTCAACGTCGAGGAGAAGAACGGCGAGGTCTCGGACGAGATCGCTGTCGCGGGTTTCCCCGCGTTCGACGTCGACTCAATGAAGATCGACATCGTCGTCGATCGGAGTCTCACAGACAACGGCAGTCGCCGTCGATGCGTCGCCGCCGATCGCCATCGACGTCTACGAGAAGGTCGAGGAGAAAATCGAAGTCGATGGGAAGGTCGACTTCGAGGGCTCAACACCGACGTTCGACGTCGAGGTACCGCTCTGGGACTCGCTCCGTAGTGAGTCTATTGTCATCGACAGGAAGTTCGCGTTCCAGACGACGTCGACGCTCGCCGTCTAGCAGTGGATCGACGTCGAGGGGGAGGTCTGAGGTTGAGTCCAGGGCCCCGTCCTCTCGGCCAGCCCGGAGGAGGTTGGTCTCTTCTTCAGGTTCGGAGTACTCGCGTGCCTATTCACCATCCAGGACACCTCATGCTCCTCGTCAACCGGTGACACCTCCACCACCGCCAAGTCCTCCTCCCCCTCCTCCCCCTCCTCCCCCTCCTCCCCCTCCTCCCCCTCCTCCCCCTCCTCCCCCTCCTCCTCCTCCTCTTCCTCTTCCTCCTCCTCCTCCTCCTCCTCTTCCTCTTCCTCCTCCTCCTCCTCTTCTTCCTCCTCCTCCTCCTCCTCTTCCTCCTCTTCCTCCTCTTCCTCCTCTTCCTCCTCTTCCTCCTCTTCCTCCTCTGCCTCCTCCGCCTCAGCCTGGGCCCACGGCTCCTCAGCCCACGCGTCCTGTGGAACCTCGACGACCAAGAACACGGTCTCGCTCGAGACATCGTTCCCATAAACACCACCGGTCTTCCACACGATCCCGTCTTCATCGATATGAGAGATCTAGCTCCCGGCATGCCAGGGATACGTCTTCCACGAGTACGTGGAGGTACTCGCCTACTCTAACGGATTCTCCCCCTCAGAGGGTGTCTCCTGTTGACGATATCTCCACCTTCCAGGAGGTTCTGGTCAGAGGGGCTTCAAAGCTGAACATTCCCCTGTCTACTCCTGTGCCGTCGACATCAGTGATATTTGAAACTCTCCAGCAGAGACCATCATCACGTCCGTTGCTCCCGTTGGTGCCTGGTTTGGAGGGACCGGCTATGGAGCTGTTTTTGACGCCATCTTCTATAAAATCTGCACCTTCCAGGTTACAGAAGAAATATCGCCCACCTGAGTCGGATCCTGCCTTCCTCCGACTGGACCCCACCCCTGACTCAGTCATAGTGGTGGCGGCACGGAAACCGCATGCTACGGCTCCGACTTCCACGGTGCCACCGGATAAGGAAAGCCGTAAGCTGGATTCGGTGGGGAGAAAAGCTTGCAGCACCGCGGCTACATCCATGAAGGCGGCCAGCTCTACTGCCTTGCTGGGCCGTTATGACAGATCCTTATGGGAGTCCCTTCAACAATTTGTGGATTTCCTGCCCAGAGACAAGCGGGAAGACTTTCAGGAGATAGTGAATGAGGGCCTGATGGTTTCTAATCAAGTCATCAGCACTGCAGTGGATTCTTCACTCCTGGCAGCCCACGGATATTGCCACAGAATTGCTCTGCAGAGACATGCTTGGCTTCGTCTTACTTCTCTGAAGCCGGAGGCGCAACAGCTCATTTCCAATCTTCCGTTCTCTGGCACGACTCTCTTTGGCTCTCATGCGGACGACGAGATGGCCCGCATGAAGACTGAAATGGAGACTTTGAAGGCTGTAAGTTTAGAAAAACCTAAAGAACAGCGAAAAACCTTCCGCCCTTTTCAGCTGCGTTATTCCTCTCAGAGGTTTCAGCAGTCTCAGGGCCGTCAGTCCAACCAACAACAGCAGTTTCAGAGGTCTTTTTATCCAACCAGCAGTCTGGACAAGGGACCAAGGCTCCTGCTGGTTCCAAGCCCTGAAGGGTTTCTTCCCCCTCGTCCGTTATCCACTCCGGTAGGGGGAAGCATTCAAAACTATCTGGCAGAGTGGCAGAAAATAACTCAGGACAATTGGGTGCTGAATATTGTTTGCAGTGGATACTCGCTACGTTTTACAAGTCATCCTCTGTCGATTCCTCCAACTCGATCACGCTACATGCTACGCGAGTTGCAGAGGGAGGCCAACACACTCTTACAGAAAAGGGCATTAGAACCGGTTCCTCTGGCACAAAGAGGAACAGGACTGTATTCTCGGTTCTTTCTAGTCCGCAAGAAAGACCAGAACGAGTTCAGACCCATCCTCGACTTGCGACAGGCCAACAAATGGGTTCGCAGAGAAGTTTTGGATGTTGTCCTTGCATCAAATCTACCCTCAACTTCATCAGGGAGACTGGCTATGCGCAATAGATCTGCAAGACGCATATTTGCACGTGCCCATAGCAAGGAAACATCGCAAGTTCCTGCAATTCACCGTAGGCAACAACCACTATCAATACTCCGTGCTTCCCTTCGGCCTGAAGTCAGCGCCTCGGACATTTTCCAAATGCATGGCCGTAGTTGGTGCACATCTAAGGAAGAACAAGGTGTTCGTCTACCCATATCTAGACGACTGGCTGATCATTGCAGCTACGTCTCAGGAAGCGCAACTGCATTTCAATCGGACTTCCAATCTCCTTCTTCGTTTGGGCCTCCACATCAACCTCACGAAGTCTGTCTCGACTCCTGTCCAATGTCTCCAGTACCTGGGAGCCACCATCGATACTCGCACGGCAAACGTGTGTCCTTCGGAGGAGAGACGCTTATCGATCCTTCGGAAGGCTCAGGCTCTCATGACCATGCCCTCCCCGACGGTGAGGAAGGTATCTTCTCTCCTGGGCTCCATGGCCTCCTGTATCTTCCTCACTCCAAATGCACGCCTCCATATGAGACCCCTGCAAGAATGTCTGGAGGATCAGTGGGACCAGAAACTGGGGGATTGGGAAGACAGGATTCAGCTGTCACAGCAGGCCCTCCAGTCCATCCGATGGTGGTGTTCTCCCCGCAATCTCCTCCGGGGGATTCCCTTCCACAAGGAGATACCGACGCAAACCATAGTGACGGATGCGTCTCTCCACGGCTGGGGTGTACATTCCGACCACCTTCAGATAAAGGACACGTGGTCCCGGAAAGAGGCCACGTACCACATCAACTTCTTGGAACTTCGAGCAGTTCATTTGGCGCTGAAAGCCTTCCAGCCGTCGTTTCACACCAGTTCCCTGCTTGTTCAGACGGACAATACGACCACAATGTTCTACCTCAACAAGCAGGGGGGCTCGAGATCTCGAGCGTTCTCGAGAAGCCCAGACCATCTGGAACTGGCTGTTAGCCAGGAACCTGACCATCACAGCAACTCACCTCCCAGGTGTTCAGAATGCTCAGGCAGACGCGCTCAGCAGACTCATTCACGAAAATCACGAATGGGTCTTAAACGACGAAGTGGTGCGAGACATCTTCGAAAGATGGGGTACTCCAGAAGTCGATCTGTTCGCTACCGCCGGAAAACAGCAAATGCCGCAACTTCGCCTCCAGGTTTTACCAACCAGGGACTCTGGGGAATGCACTATGGATCAACTGGTCAGGCGGCTTTCTCTACGCTTTTCCGCCAATTCCCCTGATCCCGACGGTACTGATCAAGCTCTCGCAATCACGGGCCAAGATGATCCTCATTGCTCCGGAGTGGCCCCGTCAGTGGTGGTTCACAGACCTACTCCACCGGTCTCTCCTGCCACATCTCTGTCTTCCATGCCGGCCGGACATTCTGACGAAGTTCGGCGGGCAGATGGTGCACCCCAACCTCTCGTCATTGAATTTGGCGGCATGGCTCCTGAGTTAGTACAGTACGGACATTTGAATCTCCCTCAGGACTGTATGGAGATATTGAAGGAGGACAAACGACCATCTACACGCACGTCCTATGCATATAAATGGAAGAGATTTTGCATCTGGTGTGCATCTAAGAACGTGGATCCTACCTCCTGCAAGGAAGATGTCATCCTTCCTTACTTGCTATACTTGGCTCATTCTGGCCTTCATTTTCATTCGATCAAAGTTCACCTGGCAGCTTTAACTGCTTATAGGAAATGTCCTTCACAAACTTCCTTTTTTTAAATCCCAGTCATCAGAGATTTTCTTGAAGGATAGAAGAAAGTGTTTCCTCCCATTAGGCGTCCTTCGCCTCCCTGGGAGCTCAATGTGGTCCTTTCACAACTGATGAGGGAACCGTTTGAACCCATTCATAAGGCCTCTCTTCAGCATCTGTCTTGGGAGACGGCTTTCCTTGTGGCCATAACTTCTGCCCGCAGGGTTAGCGAACTTCAGGCATTGTGTTATAAAGAGCCTTATTACAGTCTTTCATTCCTCTAAGGTAGTTATGAGGACTCAACCTAAGTTCCTCCCGAAAGTTGTTTCAGAGTTTCAGGTGAACCAAACTATTACATTGCCTACATTTTTTCAGAAACCCTCTTCTCCTGCTGAGAGGTCGCTTCATTCCCTGGATGTTAGGAGGGTCTTGAAGTTCTACTTGGACAAGACTAAGGATATCCGTAGATCAGACCAGTTATTTGTAAACTATGGCTCTGTTCGAACTGGTCTAGCTACCGCCAAACAATCCATTTCTAGGTGGATTGTTTCCTGTATTCAGCTCTGTTATCAGAAAGCCAACAAGACTTTGGTTAGTAAGCCTAGGGCTCACTCTACCAGAGGTAAAGCGGCTACTGCGGCTTTACTTCACAACGTACCCATTTCGGAAATCTGTAAGGCTGCCACTTGGAAGTCAGTCCATACATTTACTAAGCACTGCTGCCTAGACACTGATGCTAGGGCAGATGCTCAGGTCGGGCAGGCTTCACTTCGAAATCTATTAGCACAATAGTGCGGTTGTTCTCTGTTTCTTCCACCGCTGGAGAGTTTTTTTGGGATGGGCTTGCTAGTCTATTCACATGATTATGTCTATACACGGAAATCCCCTACAAGAGAAGGAGTAGTTTCTTACCTGTAACTCCAGTTCTCTTGTAGGGGTATTTCCGTGATAGTCATAAGCAACCCGCCCGCCTCCCCGGTGGCAGATACAGTTGTCCCCAAGACTCAGCAGGCTCTGCTTCTTTACGTCTTCAAAAAGAACTGAAAGTAACTGCCTCTGGCTGTGCATCATGGGATACCGGGGGTCTCTGGAGACTCTTAAAGGCACGGTATCCATTTGCAGACATATAATGGCAGCCTATGGGGGCTTCTCTATCCATTCCTTTTCATCTCTATCATGAAAAAAAGGAGTTTTATGAAGGAGAGTTTTCTATGTGTAAAACTCAGCAAATTGCTAAATTTAAAAAATGTTAAACTGGCTATTTTTTTTTCACTTCAAGATGAAGTAATGGCCAGCGTAGCCTTGTTGGTTAGGCTGCATTATTGTCTTTTTGTTTCTTTAGTGTCTATACAGGCCTTCCTGAAAAAAGGCAGAAGATGACAACTTAAGAAGATATATCTAATGAAGTGCTCCGAGGTCCACGCACATGGGCGGGACTATTCACATGATTATGACTATCACGGAAATACCCCTACAAGAGAACTGGAGTTACAGGTAAGAAACTACTCCATCTGCCAGTTGCCTCCGAACCTGGGTGGACAATCATGATCATCGCGAATGGTGGGAAGACATAGCCCCTCTCCTTGCTCCAGTACCTTTCCAACTGATGGTCCAGTCGAGAGGCAAACAGATCTATTGTGAAGGGGCCTCACTGGGCTTGAAGTTCTTGGAACACCCTCGGATGAATTTACCTTTGAAAAAATGAGACAAGAGGCGTTTGGCAAAGCAAGAAACGTTGTTTAATTAAACGCTGCGGCCGGGAGAGCAGGCAACAGAGTCTGGGTCTGAAGACGGTCTCAAAGCACATTGGTTTCGGCTGTCATTTTATACTTTACATGAAACATCATAAAATGATTCATACATTCCTTTTGTGACTGAAGTTTGAGCCTAGTCACAGGGCCATAAATCGGAGGTTTGATAAGCGCAGGTGGGCCTCTTTCTTGTGTGTACTTACTGCAGGGCCAGTGTGTACGTGTCCAGATGTTCGGCATGAGGAGCACGCAGTCACTGCATGTAATGTGCATGCTATGTTCTAATTGGCTGTGTGTTCATAACTTAGTGTGGCATCTGACTTTATGGTGTTTTTGAGAATGCACGCCCCTCCGGCCAAACGTGTTTTATTGGGGGCCAATCTCCTGAGGCCGTTGGGATGGCACTATCTGTGGGATCGATCTGGGTTTTCCTGTTCGCACGTTCTGTCTAAGAGTTACGTGTCCCCCCACCTTTGATCTGTCAATCAGTTGCTTCAGGCCTTGGTCGCAGGGTCTGTCTAACCACGTATTTCTGACTCTGGGTTGAGGAGGAGGTCGTCACATCGGGTAAATTCAACAACGGAGATGCAAGTTCGTTTTATAAGTGCAAATATCATGGTGTACATCGACATTGGATTGTTCAATATTAACATTCCCCCTCTAGTTGAATTTTCAACTACATCATTTACCCCATACTTCATGACAGTCACATTATTTGAGTTTCAATGTGTATCTGCTGTGTCAATTACTAATTCCCTAGTTAGTTGCATTCTACCTAACTTGAGGACTGCGTTTTTACAGCAGGAAACCCCCAATTGCTGGAAACCACACAAAAGAACTACAACTATGAAAATCGGAAGCAGTAACAGGCCACATTCTGGTCACCCATCGGGGGAACCAGGAAAATAAATCAGAAAACCAGTCCTGCGCATGGGCACCTCCCTCCTTCATGTCGGCTTGTAGACAATGCAGTGCTTGGATGGCAAGAGCCAATGTCATGTTGTCCATGTCGTTTCCAGGGATTAAAGTACTGCAAGACGCACCGATCTTGGCACACACCCCACCCTCCATCGTGGTCATCAAGTCCAACACATACCAATGTTGCATCACCATAAGGCGGATGGCTCTTATTTGTTCCTTGATAGCGTTTAGGCCGAGCTCAGTATAGTTTATCATTTGTAACCAGCGGGCGTTAAACTTCGTTTGCAAGGTGAAAAGGGGTATGGACCCTCCTGCGTTTACTTGAATGTCAGAGAACAGTCTAAATTCTTCCAGAATGTCCTTGTACTGAGCCTAGCCAAAGTAATCAGCATTTCTTTTTTCTCAAGGCTGATGCAACATAGGGTTTTTTTTCTGTAGCAGATGTTGGAACAACAATCTTCTCCAGGGATGACCAGGTTGGGGTGTGTATGATTACGAGGGTGCAGAGGCCCCGCCATCCGGGGACAAGCTGGGTGTAGGCAAACTCGCTGCGCTGCCAATAGGTATCAATCAACACAGAGGTGCCCCATTCCAGATCTGGTACGTGCAGTATTGCTCCACAGTTTTCATTGGTGCCAAGTGGGATCGTTCCTTTGCCTCTGTAACACAAAGAATACAGTGTAAGTTTCCGTACAATTAGGTGTTGCCCCTTCTCTTCTAGCCACATGTATCTATCTATCGCATTGTCTCAGATTTCCTGACATGGGGAATTTATGCTGGCATTCAACCTTTCCCTTCTAGACTCATTTCCCCTTGCATCATCGAGGTGAATGGCCCTGCACTGGAACTCCATGTCTGGGTTCCATTTGTTATTAAAGAATGCTGATCCAGATATGCTAAGGGTCATCCTGGGACCACAGACGGAGGCGGAAGCAGGCAGGTTTGGGTAATGTGCGGTGGTCTTGATACCTCCATGAATATTTTCTCTGGAAAATCTCAGAGCCAAACAGCCCTATGGTGCCCGTCCTGCGCATCCTGTCTAGCTCGGTTTGAATGTCGCTAGGCTCCTTCAAAAGGTGCAATGCTTTGGGGTTGGTTTCATACTGGGTGATATTTACCACTACTCTATGGGGTTCTACACTACTGAATTGTATCTTGGTCCTAATCCTACATAAGTACAGGTGGATGAGACATTTTGCTTATTCAGGGGCTATTTCTTGTGATAGGGAAAGTCTGTCTGCACCCACGCCGTGGGGTATCAACGAGCAGACATAGCATGACTTAGCCGGCATCTGGGCGCCCACATCGGTCATGTGTTGGTACCATGTGTTGTGCAGGAGTGCGCTGTGCAGTGCCTGAGGAATACTAGTGTTTGGTTCAGTGTAAGTGAGGTGGGAGAGGTCCCTACACAAGCGCTGTAGAAATGTTGAGAAAGGCTCAATGTGGCTAGGCTAATTTCTCGCTGTGGATGAATGTGAACACACAGATGCTAAGCAGACGATATACGAAGGTGCAATACTACATAGCTTTTGAAACATTGCAGGTCTTGGGATGGTGTCTGGAGGGGTCATCTGCATCTTTCAGGCATCTGTGGGGGGTAGGGGTCTTTGCTTGGCACAGTGTAAAGAGTCTGTTGTCAAAAATTGTCTGTAAAAAATAGCCTGTCTTTCTAGGCTTGAACCCTTGGGCCTCGTTGGGACTTCGGAGGTTGCTGTTGAGGAGAGATGGTGCCTGTCCTTTTTAGGGAACATTTGGACCTTTACAGTGGGGCTCAGGATGGTGGCCCCAGTTGGGGAGTCAATTTTAGGAGACTGTAAACATAGTCATGGAGCACCTGGGTTTTGCCTTTGTGGGACAATGTTTGTGAGACCCTGTGTTATTTGAGTTGACAAGCTGAGTGCGGTGGTGAGCGTACCCATGCGCCATGTGTGGGAGGGGCTGCAAAGGCCTTCTATGGGACCCATTTCCTTCCTGTCGATGCCCCCCTCTCCCTCGGAACCAGGATGCTTTGGGCCTGCTGCCTTTGGTGGGAATCAGGGACTTCCTCCCCGGTGACATGCAACTCGCGCTTCTTTGGAGAGGCATGATCGGATAGGCTGACTTTGGTTGTTTTGGAAGCATTGGGGGAGAGGAAGCGGCACGATCTCTTGCCTGCGACGGGAGTCAGGTGTGCAGTAGGGACTTGTGCTGTGAAAAACGAACTGAGATAGCTGACCTCCCTACTGTCTTGGTAATAAATTGTCACTTATCTGTGCGTGGACTTCGGAGTTCTGAGGGGACATCACTGTCCCTAGTGTACGGAAAACCTGGCTTCTGGCACTGGAGCGTCGCCTCGTTTTGGAACTGAAAGGGGGCCTCCATTTGCTGCAGGCCTAAATGTTGAGGAATGGGGTCCGTTCGACCTAATAATTGGAACCCGTCCAAATTGGGCTTGGACGAAGGGACCTGGGTGCCTGTTTTTATGCACTGGTCGAGGGCCGCCCTACCCCCTTGTTGGACTGCCCTTCCCCTGGGGTGTGGCCAGCAAACCCCTCCCTGAGGGACCAGCAGCAGAGTGGGGCCTAGGCTCCGGCAGGCACTCAAGATGGAGAACTTTAGCATGAATTCCAGCTCGACCGAATATACTGCAGCCCTGAGTTTTTCCTGAGCACAAGTAAAGGCTTGAGTTTTCTCCTAATGCTGTGTCACTAGTCTTTATTGTTGTGGTGAGCTGTCTGATGTGTGTATGAAGTGGATGTGTCATATTTGTGATTTTTGTGTTGCTGCGCATTGGGATTGGGCGATTGTGTAAAGTGATTACTTCCCCAGTCACCCCTCCCTGCCGTGGCTGTGGCCCCTGTGCTTGCTGCTGTTGCCATGTGTTTGGCCAACTACTTTGTCCTTGATGCAGCAGCATGTTTGCTGACTGATTTCCTTGTGGCTGAATGTACTACGCGTTCGGGTTGATCTGGGCTTATTTATTTATTTAATTTATTTATTTAGTGTTTTATAGAGCGCGAACGTGACCCGTTAGGGTATCAGAGCGCTTTACAGGGATAACACATTGTATACAAGTATGAAATAGTCAAAGGAAAAAAAAAACATGAGTAGGAGGTGAAACATTTGGGAATAACGGGGTGTATACAATGTTCAGATCATAATGCAGAGAAATCCAGCAAATACATTTGTGAGAGTACAAGGTCAGTACAAGATGGATAGCAGCCAGTCAGTCCAAACTCTAGCGGCAACAAAAATAGGCAAAGCCACTGAGCGGTGTGTGCAATGCATGATTTATGGGAGAAACTTGCCCATTAGGAAGGTTTTGACTTCCTTTTTAAATATTGACAGAGGGAATTTTTCTGATGACAGATGGCAGCAAGTTCCCGATTCTTGGTGCGGCCCCAGAGAAAGCACGATTGTAAGTTTTTTCCTTTCGGAAGCGGGGTGGCTGGAGCACAAAGTCTCTGGCGGACCTGGAGTTTCTGGCTCCTCCAGAAACCATGATTTTCTGGGCGAGATATGCTGGGGGTTTCGTGTGTAGTGCTTTGTGGGTGATACATGCCAGTTTGAGTTGGATTCTGGCTTCAAGAGGAAGCCAGTTCAGCGCCTTCAGATGCGGTGAAATGTGGTCGAATTTATTTGAGCCTGTTAAGAGTCTGGCGGCGGCGCTGAGGCAAGCTTTTAGGGGGGTCGTGGAGATCTTGGGCAGGTCTGAAAGGGTTGAGCATCAGTATTCGATTCTGGAGATAACTAATGCCTGGACTGCCATTTTTAGGTCCGAGGCATCAAGGAAAGGCTTTAGTTTCCTCCGGTAGCTCAGGTGAAACCTGGCAGTTTTAGCCATCGAGTTGATGTGGTCTCGCATATTCAGGTTGCTGTCCAGGGTTATGCCGAGAGATTTGGCATATTCCACAATGGTCGGTGTGCAGTTTAGTGCTGTGATCGACTTGGTCCATTCATGGATGTCAGTGTTACTTTTAGGGGGGGAGATTAGAAGGAACTCCGTTTTTTTGTGCATTTAGTTTGAGCTGGTTGCAGGCAAGCCATTGAGCAGTCAGCTTTAGGGCCTCATTCAAAGAGTAGATCTCTAGAGATGAGATTTTGATGTAGATCTGGGTATCATCGGCATACATGTGGAAGGAGATGTTGGCGGTACGTAGTAATTCAGCTAACGGTTCAAGGTAGAGATTGAAGAGGGTTTGGGAAAGAGTTGATCCTTGGGGGACTCCGATCGTTATCGGGTAAGGAACAGATAGATTACTGTTGACTAAGAATCTCTGGGTGCAGTTCCGGAGGAAGGATCTAAACCAATCGAGAACGGTTCCCCTTACTCCCATCCTGAATTTCAGGCGTTCAAGTAGTTTCTCGTGGTTGACTGTGTGGAATGCCGAGGATAAATCCAGTAGAATTAGGAGACCTGTTTTGCCTTGGTCAAGGGCTTGGAGAGCATCATCCACAATGTGGAGAATAGTAGTTTCCGTGCTGTGCCCAGGCCTGAACCCGGATTGGAATTCATCTAGCAGATTAAAGTTGGTGATATGTTGGCTCAGTTGAAGTTGCACACATTTCTCCAGAGCTTTCGCGAGAAGTAGGATATTGGATCAGTGGCGGCTCCTGGTGGGAGTGCTGCGGGGGAGGGGCAGGGTGGGGGGTAGTAAACTCCGGCTTACGGCCGAACAGAGTTAAGTAACTAAATAAATAAACAAAACGAATTACATTGCGGCGCTGCAACGCCAAATCGGCATTGCGGCGCTGCAACGCCAAATCGGCGTTGCAGCGCCGCAATGTAATTTGTTTTGTTTATTTATTTAGTTACTTAACTCTGTTCGGCCGTAAGCCGAAGTTTGCTACCCCCCACCCTGCCCCTCCCCCGCCCCGCAGCACTCCCACCAGGAGCCGCCACTGTATTGGATATTGGTCTGAAATTGTCTGGAGTAGCAGGATTCAAGGTAGGTTTTTTAAGATGGGGACGACTTGACCGGCTTTTAGAGAGTCAGGTATGGACCCTTGTAGTAGGGAAGCGTTGATTATTGTAGTCCAAATGGGAATGATAAATTGGGAGGTCGCGGCCACGCAGCTGGAGGGGAGTGCGTCATTAAAGTGGTTATTCGGATTTAAGGAGGATAGAATTTTTGAGATGGAATGAACATCATATAACTTGAAGTTGGACCAGTGCGCTTGGTTCTTGGGTGTTGTCTGGGGGGGAAGAGAGGAGAGATGGGACCCGGCAGGAAGAGGTTGGATGTTGGTGGCGGAATTAAGTTCTTTTCCTAGGGAGGTAATTTTAGCTGTAAAGAAGGAGGAGAACTCCTCACAGGTTATTAGGGATTTTGAGGTTTCTTTGGAAGTTTTAGCCAGTTTGTTAGATTGGTGTTTGACCATTTCAAAGAGCTTACGAGGTCTGTTCTTAGCGTTTTCCAGTTGCGATCTAAAGAACTTTTTTTATTTTATTTTTATTTGAGGATGTTCCTGTTGTAAGCATTTCTGGTCTGTCGGAGAAGTTTTAGTTGGGAGGCTGAGGGGTGCTGTCTCCAGGTTCTTTCTGTTAGCCGGAGGGTTCTCCTTTCATTGTTGAGGGATCCGTTGAACCAGGGGTTTTTGTCTTTACCTCTGGATCTTTTTAGCTTTAGCGGGGCGAGATCATCAATTATGTCAGACATAGTCGAGTTGTAGTGTTCTGTAAGGTCGTTGACCTTTGAGAGATTTGGGGGGGGGGGGGGTGTCATTCTCGCAGCGTGCAGCCAGCTTCTCGAGATCTAGGCTCTTTGTGTCCCTGAGCCAGAGTTTTGGTTTCACAGGTTGCGCTGGCCTTGTCTTGTGGGTGCCAGGCAATAGGAAGGTAATAGCATGGTGGTCAGACCAGTCGCATGGATCTATTGAGTTTAGCCTGACCGCAGTTGCCTTAGCAATGATCCAATTCAGTGTGGCGCCTTTCGTGTGAGTTGGTAATGTGCAGGCTTGAGTAAGTGATTGGTCAGCAAGGAAGTCTTTGAGGGCGTTAACCTGAGGGTCATTGAGGTCATTCCAGTGCAGATTAAAGTCTCAGAGGAAAATCTCATTGGAGTGGGGGGAAACCTTAGCTGTAATGATTTCCATGAGGTGGTCGATGAAGGTGTCGTTCTTGCCTGGGGGGTGGTAGAAGATGTGCAGTTTTTGTGGATGGGGATTTTGCAGACACTGGCCCCGGCCTATTGATCTTTGCTCATGATAAGCCTTCAGGCAGCATCGGTTGGCCATTTGGACCATTCGGTGACAGTAGTAGCACTCTGAGGTCTGGCTGCAGCCATCCTCCTTGACCTCTGCCGTTAGGACTGGGTGGAAACCCTATGGGGTTCGGCGGCGGTGCTCCTTTAAAGACTGGTGCTTCTCGCAGGCTTGCGGCCAACATGGCCACCTTGAGGATGATCTTTTTTAACTTAAGGTGGACCAGCTTAGTGTTGTCTCTTTGGGCTTGCTTCTGTTTTTCCCTATCTTTTTCCTGTTTCTTCCTGTAGTAATGTAATATGTGGGCCTGTATCTTTCACCAAGGTTTGGTGTCTAATCCTACTACACTATCTAGACCACTCTGTATTTCGGGGGGCAGTTCCTTCTTTAGGATGTTGTGGAAGAATGCAACCTGGGGGCCCTTGTCAGTCCATGGCTGTCCTGTCCCTTGACCCCACCATTCCCTCATTCTGTCCAGAAAGTTGATCACGGTTTCCCCAGGTTTTGTGCTCTATGCCATCAATCCTCCGACGTCTGGGAATATTTCCCTAAGGGCTGTCCAGATCTGGTGTCTGAATGAATTCAATGCGGCCCGTCATGCTCAGTTTTGGTCAGTGTGACAGTTGGGATTAGGGCTTGGGGAAAACACTGTATTGGTCTGCTCTCCAATGAGGCTGCTGAGCAGACACTTTATCGCCTATTGCTAGATTTATCCCTGCTGTGTTTTTCTCAAAAAGGAGATCCATTTTCCCGCCTCGTAAATCATTGGGGGCAATTTGGTCCTGAGCCTTCCTTGTCCATCTGAGCCCATGGCACATAGATGGTCCCTGCCATGCCTTTCTGTAACAAGGGACATATTTTGGCTTGGAGCTGCACCGCTGGCTTTTCTCCAACGTAACGCTCCCATCTTTTCAGGCATTCCTGCATGTAGGGGGAAGTTCCACCTGGTATGTCCCCCTGCTTGCTGGATGCAGTCTTCGGCGATGGCCATGTTCTGGTTCGAAGGATCCTCCCCCAGCCAGGGTCTATCGTACTGGCCCTCCCTTTCCGTCCAGCGGGCTAGCAGGTGGCAGAAGGGTCTTGCACAGACCTTGCCTTTTTCTCTCGCCACTATTTCTCTTGGGGTCAGTTTGTTTGAGCAGCGTGTTTGGGGGGAGTGGCACATCCTCGTCGCTGCTCTCCTTGTGCACGCGCAGAGGTGACATTCTGCTTCTCCTCTGTCTTAAGTGGGTTTGGACTCGGCTACCCTGATCTCTTATTTCTTGGTGGGCCTCTCCCCTACGCTGACGATCTGGTGGTGTTCATGTTCCCGATAGGGACCTCCCCTCTATTTCAATCTCGGGTTCCCCTTCACGTGGAGCCTAGGGCTCAACTCAGCTCTCCTCCGGGGGAGGCTGCATCTCTCCCTCTGCTTCCCAGACAAGAGCTTTTTCTCTCTCCATTTTCAACCCACCCCTCTCCTCTAATTCCCGCCTAGGCTGCCTCCTCCGCCCAGTACTGCGTGCGGTTTTTCTTGGTAGGAACTTGTCTTCCAGCTTACTTCCTGTCATTTCTTCCGCTGCCTCGGCATACCCTGCGGAGTATACCCTGCGGCACACACCACAACACCCCCCTCATACCCCCCTCCCCGGTGGTATCACTATCGAGTAAGGCTATGAACCTCCCAGTTACATGAGAGCGCTCTACTGGACGGGTTAGAGTGCCGGCTCCCCGTGCCTATGGGTTGCATGCAATGGATGGGGGTGGTTGAGCTTTGGGGAATCCTGGCACTGAACTGAGATGAGACCGGGATTGTCTGGATATGCCGATCTGGCAACCTCCCTGCCCTAGATCCAGTGGTTTGCTGCCCTGTGGGGGGCCCTTCGAACTTTCAATGTAAAACAAGAGAGCGAGAAAAACACCAATCTAGTAGCTATATTGCATAATCAGAAAACCTGGGATCAGTCTCCACTTCCCCCCCCTTGACCAAACTGTGATCCTAGACAATTTTGTTTATTAACCTTGCCTCTTTTTTGTCTTCATTTTCACATATGAGACTACCTTGAAATGCATGGGGTGAGGATGAGTACATAAACCTCTCGTGTGTAATTTAATAGACTATAATGTTGTCTCATGTAGAAGTAAAAACCTAGGCACCATAGAGGGTGCGCATAACAACTGACTAGCCTCTTGGTTCACTAACTGCATTGTCATCAGAGATGGGGAGGGAATGAATGTTTCTAAGTGTGTTTGAAAACCATCATGTAATAAATTGGATTATTATTTGGGGTTGGTGACTTCTCACCTTATGGAATAATCACAACCATTATAAGGGTGAACCCGTAATGTCATTAAATAACCTGTGGTCAACCACCTGGTGGCTACAGCACAGAGCACACATGCTTAATTTAGGTCAATGTGTAAAGTATTTATGCAGTACCAACACAGTAATAAAGTCAAAGTGCAAAACTATAGAAGTCCTGCTCAAAAATAGAGTATTATTTATTAAACAAAATTACACCAAAATGACTAAAATCCAATACGAGGAACTGGGGATGTACATTTTTAAGTAAAACTAATGCTAAAAAGAACACAGCGCTAATAATACAGTGGTTGCAGTAGACTGGGACCTGGGCATGATTTGAGGCTATCCACAATAGAGCACGTGTCAGATGCACCAGCCAGGTTCATCCTGGTCAAAGATTTTACTTTCTAACTTAAATTTAACTCTCAATCCACCACAGGAATAAACTAATAAAGCCACCCCCAGGACCTTAAGGGAGGTACTTGGAGACTCACAGGGTGTTGGGCAGAGGCTAATCACAGGGTCCAGCCGAGGTCTAATTGCCACTGGTCAGCTGGGTACTTCCAGGAAAAGCCCTGTTGCAGCTTGTGGTCTCCTTGCAGCGACACAGGAGGTCAGTCATCTGACCCTTGTAATCCACTTCTTTATCCGTAGTACAAGTGGGAGTAGGTCTAGTCCTTCGGGGCTCCTGTCATGTCACAGAGCGCATGTCCAGCCCTCATCTGATTTTCCACAGGTCAAGAAAGTGTTCAGCAGTGGGTGCCTGGAGGTGCCACATTTACACTTGGCACTAGCTAGTCAGTGGGAATGACTCCTGGACTTGCCAAAACCAACGGGGTAAAAGTTCCCAGGGCCAACCCTACACACTTTTTAGGTCTCGACCTAGCGACGCAGCGCGAAGCGCTGTCGCTAGCGAGACTTATTGTTGCTGACTTGCTTCGGAAGGGAGACAGGAGCTGTGCACGCGCAGGACGGACTTGAAATGTGAACGCGCCCGTGAACACGCGATGTGCACATCTCCTGTCCCCCTTCCGTCCTCGCAAGCCTCATGCAATATTACTTTCTTTTTTAATGCGCACGCAAGCTCCAAGCGCGGCGCGCTTTACATGCACAGCATGCCTCACTCCACTTACCTGCTGTTGTGGGGACTCTGCGCTGCTCCTCGGCTGGTCTCCGTCTTCAGCCGGTCCCCGCAGCACTTCTTCAACTACGGCGGCGAAGTACGCAGGCGCCGCCACTGGGCACGAGCCGCAGGCCACGCCGATGTACACGCTCACGGCGTGCCTACAACGCGCGCATGGCGCTCTTTTACTTTCCCTTGTTACATTTTGTGTGACACTTCCGTGCGCATATCCTCTCTCCCAGCTACGGGTGACGTGCAGTGTATGCCGGAGATGATAATGATATGCAGGCTGTAATGGCGCCTGTCGATTCAAGGCACGGCTTTCTGTCTCTATGCAGCTGGCGCCGCCTGCCTTCAGCGCTGGTTGCTTCCCTGGCAGCACCCAGTTCTCCCAACTGTCCGCGACCCAGCGCACCAGTCTCTCGCCTGTCCTCTCACCATTTTCCCCTCCTCGTTCGGCACCCATCAATTCGAGCCCACGAGCGGGCAGTGTATGCCGAGGCCCCAGAGACCACAGCCCAACTCACCGCTTTCACAAAGGAATGCACACCCGAATGATAACACCAGTCACAGAACTAGACCGAACCCGTCCACAACTGCGCAATGTCCGCCTGCAAAGCGCAGAAATACAGACAGGTGTAGAAATCCCACGGTGAACCCTAAGAAAAGAGCAATGTTGTATTGGAAGACCTTTTAAGCAATAATGAAATTATGTGTTCGTGATCGAAGATTGATGTACATTTGATAATTGCCTTATATGGAGAACCTGTATGTAGAATGTCTCTGAATTCTAGCCAACATTGTATAAGTACATTCACCACTTGCTTAGAAGCAGTCTACGAGACAGACCGCACCCCTAGCTGTCTAGTTTCACATATAGTGACATGTTCATATGGATATTTATGAAGTTAGACATTTTCACCTTCTCAAAACTACTTTTTTTTTTTACGAAACTTTCAATTATGTGTCTTCCGAAACCGCGGCTAGCAGCGCCAAGAGGCCTTTCGTATTGTATAGTGCACACTGTATGCTGCGCTCTCTAACTTCCGAATGTGAATCCAGCAGTGCAGCTGTCAGTGTGCAGCCGGTGCAGTGGCACCGAGGCGAAGGGGTTTGAAAGGCCTTATAGTGCATTGCATCCGCTGCAGTTAAAAACAAGCATTTGTAATGCAAAAGGTCTCACATTTACGCAAGTTTAAGCTATTGACCAAAACATATATAAAAGGCATTGTCATTTACAATGGCAATAGCTCAAACTCTTGCAAATGCGAGACCTATTGCATTGCAAATGCTTGTTTCAATAGTTCCTGGTTGCCTCACTTAAAACACGCCCAAATTTCCATGTGTCAGGCATTTTCAAAAAGGCAAAAGTCTTCGGTCACACTAAAATTGGGCTTTTGAGGGCTGTGGGTGTATGCAGAGTGTACTATGTTAATCCTAGTTTCCTCCCACCTCAAACACTAAAATCCAATTTGACGCAGGCTCTGTACCCACAGCAAACCCAGAGATATACGTCTGGTATAACAAAAGCAGGTTACTTCAGCAACCAAAAGATGGGATCTTCAAGAATTGTCTTAGCATCCTGCTCCCTCCTTTCAAGTGTGCCCAAAGTGTTAAATGTGGCTAAACAGACCAGTCAAGCAGGATTTGACACTGTAGCGTTAAAATAGGTTGCCCACAGCCCCCACCCTGCATATTCTCTGAGGTTCAGAGAAGTCAACTCTGTGCATTCAGGTCAGCATATTGTTTGACCTTGGAAGGTATTTCCCACCTTTTCAATGCCGAGCACAGGCTGAGAGCTGGCAGAGGCGTGTACTAATTACCTTTCTGACAGTTCAGGTAGATAAAGCATAACTTTCTAAAAGTTATTTTCCCTTAATATTTATTGAAAATCAGACTACACCATTGAATTGTTAATAACTGTTAAAATAGTGACTTAAATATTTTTCTAGCTGGTCCCATTACTGAGAAAGAGTATTAGTATTTTAATCTGTACTCAGATTTTCTACATTGGACAACTAAGCCTGCCATAGTGTTAATATCCAGGATAACCATGCGGAAAAGGCATATTTCCTACACCTCACTTCTAATAGAGGCTGCTCACTGCAGCGATATGTTTTCAAATATACTTTCTGAGGGATACTTCTAACCACAGACTCCTCACGTTGTGAATACGCCTAGGCGCCAGACTGGATCTGGAGAATTTTCTACAGCAATTCCCTCATGCTTTGCCAGGTGGCATTTTGCAGCTTCACGTCGGATCCATCCCGTCTTGGGATGTTCCTTCCAATGCAGATCTGGAGCTCACTCCCTAAAATTCTGTCAGGCTTTACAAACGCTATTTTCAAACTTTTTCCCGTGTGCAAGGGGCATGTTCCTCCTAAAGCACCAGGGTTTAAATCTTGTAAGGGTTGCCACAAACATGTCGGTGGCAGACCTCCACCAAGTCTGTCTTTGGTGTTTGGGCTCCTCACAAACCTCTGTGTTGTGCATCAGTTGTGCTCTAGTGAAAGCAAAGCCTATCCGGGATCATGTGGCAAGCTCTACCATGAGGTCAAGCACTACATCGTGAAACCTCGCCGAAAGGCGGGATCCTGCTCGAAGTTGCAGATGCGTTCTTGTTTCCAAAGTCATTTTTGTGTGCGCTCTTCCTCCAGATCAAAATCATCAGGTAATTCCAAAAAGAAGAAAACGGAAGTCAAAACACTACTCCCCTTCTTCCTGCGACGTACTTGGTCTCTGACCGATCCCCAGCCCAGATAACCATGCAACCTGAGTTCCAGGGTTCAATGGCGATGCAGCAGCATATCCAGACCTTTAAGTCCAGCCATGCTGTTTGGTACCCGACCGGATATCTCTGGAGCTTCTTTGGACACTAATCACCCAAGGGGGCCTCCAGGTGGTCCACCACCAGTGGATTTGTCCATGGTGTCAACTGTGTCAATCGACTCTGTTCCAGTGTAAGCCGCGGCCGCAGTGCCAGTTTCAAACCTGATTCCTCTTGCAGTGCCTCGACCAATGTCAGAGACCCGAGTGTCGACACCGTTGCTGGAGTGGGAGCTGATAGTTCTTTCTGTCACAGAAATGAATCAGCAGCGATCTCCACTGGAATCTCAACTTCCTCACCCCTCAGACCGATGGGTACTTCATAGCGCCCTAAATGAAAACACTTTCCCTTTCTTCTCCACTTAACCTCCCCATACCCCCACCCCCATGGACATCTCCCTTTCTTCTCCACCTCTCCCCATTCGTGGACCACCTCCAACCTGTTGACATCACTGAGGTTTTTCATCAACAGGCCAAAGCCACACCTGACTCCTTCACATAGGCTCCCCTTCATTGGAGACATCCCTGATGCATTGCTTTTCTGAGCCTTTCCTCTGCCTCAACGAGTCCTGGACATTCGGGCTATGATCCTGATGTTTCAGCCCTTGGCTTGGGTCTCGGCGAGAGAGGCTGAGGCTTTTTAGCCTCTTCCATCCTACTTGTGGATCACACCAGGTGGCACATGCTGGCTGTGCAGTGAGATCTGAAGTTTCTTTGGATCCAGCACCAAGGCGCATGTCAGATTACATCGAGGTGTTGGAGGAGACTGAAAAAGATCTGCAGTGGCGGTTGCTGGACCGCAATTGGCTGGTGACAAGCTCCTCTCCCTACCTCACGCAGTGCTAATGGTTATGATGAATGTATTGTTGCTGGGTTTGGGAGGTTATCTGGGAGAGGTAGAAATCAGAGGCCTATGATCTCTGGAGGAATCCCGTCTCCATATAAACTTGCGGGTTATTCGCTTGTCATTGAAAGCGTTCTACCCATCCATCAAGGGAAGACTGGGGCTAGTTCTCATGGAAAACACTACCGCTATGTGTTACTGCAATAAACTGGGCAGAGTGGGGTCATGGGTCCTGTGCCAGGAGGCCCTATGCCTCTGGAAATGGCTGAGTCATCAGGGCATTTCCCTGATTGTATAGTACCTGGAAGGATATTTAAAGGCCAGGCTGTAGGAACTTTGCCAACATTGCCAAAGGATCATGAATGGCGGCTGCACTCGGAGGTGGCACAGGGCATCTTCCAATAATGAGGAGATCCCTGGTCGGCATTTTCGCCACCACTGAGAACACGCAGTGTCCAAACTTTTGCACGTTGGAATTCCCAAGGCGGTTCTCGATTGGAAAGGTCTTTCGCTTGAATTGGAGGTTGAGACTCCTGTAATCCTCCCTGTCTCAACCTCTCGTGCCCAAACTTCTGAAGCTCAGGAATGATGGGGCCCAAATCACCCTAGTGGCTCCAGAATAGGCGAGAAGAGTATGGTACTTTGAACGTCTGGCCATGAGCATCTGTCCTCCAAGCTGGGTGCCCCTTCGGGAGTACCTACTATCCCTACAGCAAGCCAGGGTCTTGCACCCAAGCCTGCACAACTACACTTCAATGCTTGGAGATTTAGTATCAACAGTTGACTGCTTTTGATCTCCCCTCCGAAGTAGTTAGTGCCATCTTGGCAGCCAGGCATCCCTTGACTAAAACGGTCTACGCAGGACCCTGGGAGAAATTTGTTGTCTGGTGTTCTTCCTGAAATATCCATACTTTACGTGCACAGTCGTCTGACAAATTACTCTTTTGTTTCTTTCGACCTGCAAGATCTTGCTGTAGCAACAGTTAATGGTTATTTTTCAGTTCTTTGAGCCTTTGAACGTTTACCCAATCAGCCATCTTTATTCAAATCACAAGGTTTGATGCATTTTCTAAAAAGGCTGACCCATAGGTTCCCACCAATGGCATTTGTGTTGCCTCAGTAGGACCTTAATATGATTGTCACTTTCCTAATGTGCACTCCATTTGAGCCAATGCACAGCTGCCGTCTCAGATTGCTCACCTTAAAGATGGCATTCCTTATGGTGATAACTTAAGCTTGTCGCATGAGTGAACTACAAGCCCCGTCTGTCCAGCAACCATATGCCACCTTTATCCCAGGCAAGCTAGTTCTCAGGAAAAAAACGACATTTCTTCCAAAGTTGTCGCACCTTTCCACATAGGGCAGTTCATTACCCTGCCATCTTTATTCATCCCACCTCATCCATCTAAAGAGGATGAGGCTTAATTGCCTACAGCCAAAGAGAGCTCTGAGCTTTTACATTGACTGTACATAGGACCATCGGGTGGATGATCAGCTCTTTGTGAGGTTCTCTGAGGCGAATAAGAGAAGGTATGCAGAAGAAAACCATCTCCAAATTGATTGCCCTGTGTATCAAACTCTGATTCTGAGTGGCTAAGAAACCGTTTACGTGCTCCTTCTACCAGAGCAAAGGCTGCTACCACTGCGCTGGCATGCTGTGTGCCAGTCTTGGACATATGTCAGGCTGCTACATGGGCTTCACGTCACACGTTCACAAAGGACTACTGCCTGGGAAGTTGCCTGATCTGTCTTGTAAGATTTCCTGGATTGACAGACCCACTCCTGGGGAGATAATGCTTTGGTATCTATTCACAAGGTGAGGAATCTGCGTTTAGAATTATCCATCAGAAGAACACGTTATTTACCCTCGGAAAAGCTCTTTCTGGTGGATAGTCTATCTAGCCACAGATTCCTTATCTACCCACCCTCCTCCCCTTTCTATGGAATGGACTCTTCTAGTTCTTGCAAATGAGATTGCATCTTAGAGATCTGCACACTGGCACTATCTGATTACTAAAGCTCTGTGTCAGACGGAGTGAACACTTATCAAAGAAATTGATGTCACTGTGCAGGTGGTGACTGTCTGGGGGTGGGCAGACCCGACATGGAGCCGCACAATGCCATCTGCCGATGCACGAGAGAATTGCTGATAAAGTCTGCGCATTCAGTCCTGCTCCTGGGGTTATTCACAATGTGAGAAATCTGCAGGTAGATAGATTATCTGCCAGAAAGAGTGTTACCAAAGGTAAGTAGTTTGTATTTTCTGAATTTGGAGAAGTCTTTATCATATTTATGCGTTTGTTGCAGGATGTCTTTAAACATGGTGTTCCTAAAGATAACTGATGCTGGACACTGTGTGTACTTCTTTTCCTTTACCTCAGTTTGTGTGTAAATAAATGTTTGCCAGTTTGTTTAACATCTTTGTGAATCCTAGTGCTCAGTCTGTGCTACTGTTCATCAAGGCGCCACATGTAAAGGTCAGTTCAGGTCAGGCGGGCCACAAGTACACCCGGCTGTCCATTAGGTATCCTATCGATAGTAGGTGACAGTGCGACAGCTAGGAAGAGGATGCTAAGGGAATACTGTGATGTGTTTAGCAAGGAAATGGGGACATTAAGATGATTCCTAATTGCATAGAAGTGAGACCGGGCAGTAGCTAAGATGCACAGTCCGGAGTATCCTGATAGTCACAAGGGAGGAAGTGTTAGGAGAACTTGAAAATTTAAAGTCTCTTGGGATTATTGAACCAATAAAATTACCATCCTGGTTGACCCCATTGGTCTTAGCTCAACAAATCGATGGATGTGTTAGATTCTGTTGACCTGAGAAAGCGGTACCACCAAATAGTAAGATTTACCTCCCAAATATAAAAGAGATGCTTGCTTCGATAAGGGTATTTTTTTTTCCAGTCCTTAAGCTTTATCTCCTATATACAAACAGGTACCCCTACATCTCATGAGCAGGACACTGTTCATAGAACCGTTGGGTTGTTTCAAAGTTAAGTGAATGCTGTTTGGATTGGTATTTGGCAACAATATTTCCAAAGCTCACACAAGCTGTAAAAAGGAATAGTAGTATTTATTTATTTGTTGATTATTTAAAATCATTACAAACAGCAAAGTACACATATAAGATAAAATTAGAATAAGATTGACAATCAAACAGAAGACAAAAAATTCATGATCCCTTCATAATTATTTTGTGACTACAGTGTACATTTATATTCAAGCAAGATCTGCAAATAAGCAACAACATAAGTTGTTTAGCAGCAAATGATCGGCAATCAAGAAATAAAGTGCTTTGTGCTAGCTGCCATTGTTTACAATATACCATACATTACTCTCAAAAAGACTTTAAAACTATGTGAGTTTACAAAAGATAAAAACAGCCATAATAAAATTGCATTTAGAGCAACATTAGCAATAAAGTGCAGTTGTGCTGGTAAACTTTTAGCAACAAATAATAAAGTGTCTTGTGCTAGCAGCTAAAATTATCAATATGCCATGCATAACTCTAAAAGAAAACTTTAGTAAAATTGCAATTGAAACAACATTGACAGTAAAAATGCATTAAAAAATGGTTTAAAATAAACAGTACTTAACCCTAAAAATGTAATGTAGCATTGTAAATAATTTTCGTGTCATAAAAAGTTTCACATTCAATTGTCAGTATTACAAAGTTTCTTTTCAGCTATAATAGTAAACTTAACAAAGCGGGAGATAAGGTAAGCGTTGGCACCGCTAAGACAAGAGATGATGGCATTTCTACAAGATCTTACCCCCAATTCATTAAAAATATGCTTTAAGATGGTTTTCCGCTCTACTAGCAATTGGGGGCATAAAGTTACTATATGCACTAAAGTTTCCTCGCAGGACCCACATAACCTACACAAATTGGAAGTCCATTTGTTTTCCCATTTTGGGATTCCATCTTTAGTCTGATATCTTCCGAGCCGTAGTAACATAAATTTATTCTTAATTAAGGGATTTAAGTAGAACGACAGATATGGTTGGGGAGCCAATTTACCAAAGGAATTTACATTTGACCATAAATGATTTTTTTTCCCCTAAGTTCATCTATATCTATTAAAGTCGACAAAAAAATGGCTGATTGATTGATTGATTTTTTGTAGACAATTTTACTTCTGATTTCGTCTTCTAAATTTGGGCAATCAAAATTACATAGACATTCTTTTAGGTATATTTGCCAGCTGCTCGCATACTGCGTTTCTCATCATCTCGAGCCAACACTGGTTTGCAAGAGAACCTTCTTCAGCACGAGACAATGACAATAGTGTTTTTAAAAATGTGGATTGTCTAGCCAAAGTTTGTCTTTTTAGGCCAAATTCTAGTCTTATATTGGCACGGCTAATATATCTGGGTATCCTAAAAACTGATTTATAAGTTCTTACTTCGATGTCGTCAAGGATTTTCGCGTCTTTGCCACGGAAGATAATAGAACCGTAATCTAAAGATGGTATCAATTTTGATTTCATGACCTTCAACAGATGGTCATAATTTGGGCATGCTATCTTATCTCTGTTTTCTAAAGGCAAATGATAGCGATGTTCCCTTAGCCTCGAGGTTATTAAAATGCTGCCTAAACGACATATCATCAAATGTGACTCCTAGATATTTGTACGATTTTACACATTCGACGACCAAACCATTGATATTCCATTCTTTCAATCCTAATTTCGTTTTCCCTACAGTCATTATTTTTGTCTTTTTAGTATTTATTTTAAGTCCATTTTGGGTAACATATTGATTAAAGGAATCTATTAGTCTTTTTAATCCTATGACAGATTGGCTTAATAAAATAGTATCATCGGCATATTGTAGGTATTTAATCTCCTTGCCTAAAATTGCGGGAGAATGGGCATTAATATGTTTAAGATGAGTTGGGAGGTCAGACATAAAAAGATTAAAAAGACAAGGAGCCAGGACACAACCTTGTTTCAGTCCAGTATTGGTCTCAAGACGACGGGTTGTATGTCCTCCATCACCAACTTTGATCTGTACCCATGTGTTAGAGTATAACAATTTAATCATATTTAATAAGGTGTTAGATATGCCCCAATCGGTCAGCTTCGCCCATAACAAATTTCGCGGTACAGAATCAAAGGCGGCTTTTAAATCAATGAAACAAATATACAACTTTTGTTTCCTGTATTTGGCCCTATCTCCTAGTAACGTCAGTAAAATCAAATTCGTATTGGTCGATTCCCCTCTTCTAAAACCAGTTTGTAAATTTGTAAAGTGCGAACTGAAATGGGAAAAGGAACTTAATTCCTATAATATCCCATTCGATTGGGGGAAAATATATACCTCCCCATTCACTAATAAAATCTCGCCAATCCTGTCACAAACCAAACTTATGTTAATTAATAGGACATACTGGACACCTGATAGACTTTACAAACTCAAACTCAGTGAAAATCCGACTTGTTGGCACTGTAAGTCCCAGACTGGAGACCTGGCACACATGCTCTTCAATTGCCCCACTCTGGGAAGATATTGGGATAAGATTTATGACTACATAAGCAAAACATTTCATGTAACCCCCCCCAAGGGAGTTCTCTTACATTATTCTTGGAGCTCTAGACCCCAGAATTGAAGAACTGAATGATCGCCTTTTACTTGATCTCATGCTCACCCTAGCCTGCAAAGTTATTCTTTGTAAATGGAAGAACTCCAAAGAGGTCTCATTTAACACTTGGCGGGAATGGTTAACTTTTCTAAGAGGGGCAGACAACGTTGCGCTACATTCTTCTCCCTGGAGACCCCCGCACAGGAAATTATGGAAATCCCTGGATGCCTCATCCTTCTCATATGACCCTCCATGATGCAAATAATTACTGGTGTGAGCCAAATTGATCTGTGCCGAACATAGTTATCCATGTGTATTATACTGTGATGCTTTGATTATCATCTCCATGTTTTTCCAAACACACACCTCTCGGAGCTCACTGCCTCACAGATAGACACCTGTTTAACATGCACCTTACATTTTATTATTATCATTTATTATCAGTTACTTATCTGTTTGTTTATTCTTATCCCACCTGTGCGGTTTCTCTCTTGGACTCCCACTGGTCTGTCATCATTATTACTGATGTTAGCGATATCTACAACTATTGCACCCACTTATACCGCCAATGTATTTATTTTACTTCTATTTATTTTATTTCTGTTGTATTGGTTCTGTTGCAAAAAACTTTAATAAAAACGATCTGAAATAGAAATCCTTCCTTA